>PVJX010024833.1:0-19962 GCA_004027295.1 Dolichotis patagonum | reverse complement strand
ACAAGGTCCTGAAGATATCTCTTTATGTCTGCTACCACTGTGTTTGATGTTGCATTTTTGCTACCCTCAATGTCTTTTGTATTTACCTCTCCTGGATCAATGTTCTCAGGATTGGGGACTGGGGTTTTTTTCTTATTTCTCCCTCTCGTCATGCTTTTGGTTCCTTCCATACATGTGTACAGTGTAATTCCCAGCCCCTTTTCTTGTTAGTTAAGGCTCCTCTGGAGCACACAGGCTAGGGGCTTCTGCCCTCTGCCGGCTGCTATCAGAGAGTGAAGTTCAAGCAAGCGCAGTGTGCGCTGGCTCCTCTCCTCCAGGCCAGTCAACCTTTGCAGGCCTTCACTGCATCAGTGTGCGGCTGTGCTCAGGGAATTAGTTTGTAGCAACCCACTGGGCCAGGGGCACAGCCCAATCCAAGCAGATTCCACCAATCCGCTCGGCGAGGGGAGCAACCAACTGAAGCCACTTCCTTATGGAGTTAAGGCTGTCCTGCCCAAATCCAACATGTCTTCCAGTTGGTTTCCCCTTTCCCGTGGGAGGGTCTTATTCCCATCACTCACCGAGTGTTGATGCCGATTCCTGAGAACTGCTGGGCTCCCAGACCTCCGACTTCAGCATGGCTGTGGCGCAAATTCACGGTGCCTCTGGGTGGGTTGTGTGCAGGGCTGGGTACAGGCAAGCTGAACGCAGGGCGGTTCAGCTCTGCGATCCGGCCACTCAAGCCAGTCGCATTGGCGCAGTTCAGTCAGTCAGGTCACTCTCGGGCAGGAATTCAGGCGGCTTGAGGAGGGTGCCGTGCTTGCTGATCTTAGCTTCACTAATGGTAGCCCTGGGACCTCATATTTGAGCAGTCTTTTTAACTTTAGTTTCTTCCTGGGTTGAGAGAGTCCATCTCTCTCTCTTTGGGTCTCTCCAGGGTGTTAAATTCTGGCATTTAAGCTGTCTGTCTCAGAGAGGATCTCTCTCCTGCTACTTACTGGTCTGCCATCTTTGGAAACTCCCCCTGTACAGTATTTTCGGAAAAGATATTCTTTTTCTTTTTTTTACAATTTGCTTAATTTTTTAAAATTGCTAATTTGCTAAAAAAATTTTAAATTTTCTTATTTTTGAACATTTGGAAGATATGTAGAGAAAGTTAGTTATATCATCCCAAGTTCATTGTACTGAGGAAGACCATGTGATCAGCCTGTGCAAATCGCTTTTTCTCTTTGTTGCCATTTGGAAAGCAATGTCCCTTTATGTTTCTGTGTTTCTTGAGTCTCTGTGATATTTAGACTTTCAATGGCATTCAGCTCTGCTCAGTTCCCTATAGCTGTTTGGGTCAAATTGTCCCAGCAGTAATGTTCATGCTGAGTATCTGATGTAGCATGTTGGATGTCTCCAGGGGTTTAGGAACTGTGCCGGTGTTTGAGAAAGAAATTAACTAGGACAGAAGCCCTACCTCCAGGAGACTCAGAAGCTGTTGGAAAGTTGAATGGTAATCAGACAGTGTGGACAAAAGTAGCATGGCCTGTAATTGTAATAAACCACAAAAGTCTAGGGATACACATGGCCCAAGCTGGGGGCCAAGGGAGGCTTCCTGGAGAAAGTGATTCCTAAACTGAATGAGTAAGACTTAGCCAAGTAAAGATGAATGAGAGAAAGGCATTGCAAGCTCAAGAAAGAACAAGCCCAAAGGAGGAGACAAGAACTTTGGAACTGAAAGCAACCTTGGATGTAACCAGAGAATATTCCCATAATCCTGTGTCACAGAAGGAGAAACTAAGGTCTTTTGGGGGCCCGTGTTACTATCACACAAGATAGTTCATTTGGTTGTTGTCATGGTTTATGTTGGTAGCCCCCAGGCCTCATGTATTTGCATTGTGTATTTGTGATTGGTTCATTGTCTAGTGCCTGGATTGGTGGTGTCGGTTCTACACCCTCCTAGGGGGTGGAGCCAGGATGTGATGTAATGGCAGGAAGAAGGGGTGTCTCTCTCTCTCTCTCTTGCTGGTTTCCGCTTGCTGTTTGCAGCCACCATGAACTGTGACCCCACCATGCCACCCTGCTTTGGAGCCAACTGAGTATAGACTGAAACCTCCAAAAACTGTAAGAAATAAACCTTTCCTTTCCCAACTTTGGGCATCAGGTATTTTGTCTCAGCGACTAGTGAAAAGTAACTAAGACGGAATTTGGTATAGAGGAGTGGGGTCACTCCTGTGATTATACTTGACCATATTTTTCCAGAGGCTTTGGAAATGGCTTGTGGGCAGAGTTTGGAAAGGTTCGGACATGTTGCCTGGGTGCACAGAGCTAGAGCAACTTAGGCTGTTCTGTAGAGGAGATTCTGGTCAGAGCTCAGGAGACCAGAAGGCTGATAGAAAGCCTGATAGTAAAGACCAGGCTTGTGAGGTTTCTGCTGGGAAGGACTGTATTGGTTGTTAGACTCCCTATGATGTGTGTTATGGCTTGGCAGAAAGTTTGTCTGCATTTTGCTCATGCCCAGAGACTTTGCCTGAGACTGAGATTAAGGGTAATGGACTGATTAATCTGGCAAAGGAAATTTCAAGGCAGTCAAACATTGAGGCTGTGGCATGGCTATTGTTGGGGGCTTTTAGCCAGTTTTATGCTGCTAATCAAGAACAAAGAGGCCAGCAGGATAATTTAAAACACTGTGAGTTTGGCCAGAACTCCAGTAAAACTCCAGTAAAGCTGTGGATTGTAAAGATAGTACCAAGACTTGGATTGCTGAGAAGGAACAGAGAGATAAGAAAGATGGCCACCGGGCATCCCAGGAAGAGCGGGTCTTCACCCTTTGCAGCCTCCAAACTGCAAAGGTGAAAGAATTTTCTCAGATGAGAAAGCTTCAGAGTACCATGCTCCAGAATGGCACGGGAGGCCACGTGAGGTTCCAGAATGGCGGCAACATAGAAAAGCTTTTCTTCACAATCAGGTAAACAGAGCCTAGCAATCCAGGCACTGGACCCCTATAGCCAAGAGAGAGAAAAGCCTGGCTACTGCTCCAGCTGGCAGCAGACCTTGGTGGCATCCACATGGTGCTGATTTTAGGTGCAAGGAAAATGCACAAATTCTGAGGGTAAGAAGGCTTCCACCTCAGTTACAAAGGGCCTGGGAGGCCAAGCAGTGTGCCCCTGAGAGGGCAATATGTAAAGATGTAAGTGTGAAGCCAAAGGTGCAGTGGAGACCCCAGAAGTTTGGAAAAGCCAAGAACGTGGATCATCCAAGGAAAGCTGCAAAAACTGAGCAGAGAGGGTTTAAGAGAGAAGCTGCAGGAGCTGAAATCCCTGAAAGTGCTGTGGGGGTGGAATCACCCAAGCCTTTTGGAGCTTGCAACCAGATTGCTTCAAATGCTGAGCATGGAACTCTAGAACTTAATGTTTGCCCTGCTGGATGTTGGACTTGCTCTGTTTCCAATGCTTTATATTCCCCGTTTGTAACTTTTGGAATGGTAATGTTTATTTTGTGCCTTTGCATTTCAGAAATGTTTAACCTTGTTTCACTTGTATAGGAGGTTACAGTTAAGAGTTTGCCATAGATATTGGAGGAGACTTGGGACTTGGACTTCTCAGCAACGCTGAAAATGCTAGGACTTTGGCAACTCTTGGAGATGGACTAAATGTCTTTTGTATAAAGGATGTACATGAGTCTTTAGGGGCCAGGGGTGGAATGTCATGGTTTATGTCGGTGGCCTCCAGGCCTCATGTATTTGCATTGTGCATTTGTGATTGGTTCATTGTCTAGTGCTTGGATTGGTGATGTCAGTGCTACACCCTCCTAGGGGGTGGAGCCAGGATGTGATGTAATGGCAGGAAGAAGGGGTGTCTCTCTCTCTCTCTTGCTGGTTTCCGCTTGCTGTTTGCAGCCACCATGAACTGAGACCCCACCATGCCACCCTGCTTTGGAGCCAACTGAGTATAGACTGAAACCTCCAAAACTGTAAAAAATAAACCTTTCCTTTCCCAACTTTGGGCATCAGGTATTTTGTCTCAGTGACTAGTGAAAAGTAACTAAGACAGTTGTCCTTCTTGGACCAGACAGAAGCGGGTAGTATCATCCAGGATGGGTGCCCTACAGGTCTTTGTGGTAACCATGGCATCCTGAAGCTAAGGTGACTAGGACTGTCTGTACATGAAGCTCTATCCTCGCTCCTGAATTCAAAAACTTGACCCTGCACTCACTGATGGGCAAGACTAGCCTGCACATCAGCCTGTGGTGTCCTCAGTCAGTGTCCACCCTGGATGAAATGATGGTCTCTGGGAATTTGCATGGGAGTCAGGCAGAGGGCACAGGGCCATTCAGTCTTGGAAAAAAGGTTGGAGAACTTGGACAAGTGGCGCACACCTGCGATCCCAGCACTCTTGGAGGCCAAGGCAGCCTAGGCAGCTTTGTGACTCAGCAAGGTCCTGCCTCCAAATAAAAAGTAGAAAAGAAGCGGGGGATGTAGTTCAGTGGGAAGACCCTGGGTTCAATCAGAAGAAAAGAGCTGGGGATTCTGGGACAGCGATGACACCAGTGGGGTAGGAAATAGAACACAATTGATAAGAGCTTACACTCTGGGCCTTGAGCTCCCTTGGTCAGGCACACCTGGGTGTGAATCCTTGCTCCCTCTCTCACAAGCTTTGTTACTTAGACCGAGCAACCTCATCTTTTAGTCCTCACAGGTAAAACAAAGTAGCTCCCATCTAGAGGGAGGCTGTGTGAGTACAACTGCATGGGGAGATCTGGCTCCACCACTTGGCTCATCCTAAGTGCCCAGCAAGTGGTGGCAGCTTGCATTGGCTTATTTTAATCTGAACCAAGTTCCTTCAGCCTCTAACACCATCTGGGCTAGCTACCCGCATTCACGTACTCCTTTTAATAAGAGTTGGTGCTGGGCACAAAGATAGAGGGAGATGCTGCGTGCTGCAGAACATCCCCGAATGCCCTGCCGAGCCTCCCTGGCTCGTGTGGTGATGACTCAGTGTGGGGAGTTATTTCGGGTCGCCTTTGTCTGCTCTGCCCTGGTTGCTCAGATAACTGGACTTTGCCTGACTTTGTAAGTCCATCCGGGCCGAGCTCAGCAGACATCTGCTATAAACTCTCCACTCTCTGTGACTCCCCCACTACTAGTGAGTCAGAGTCCACAGGCAATGGAGCTGGGAAGGGGTTAGGGGAGGTGCTGTGAGACTCTATAGAGGACTAGAAAGAAGTTCCATGGCAATGGGAAAGCCCAACTTCAAAAGTGCAGTTAAGCCAAGTTCTAATCACAGTCCAGCCACTGACTGGCTACGTGACCTCAGTCTTATCAGCTCTTTTCTCTCTGGACCTCCGTGCAGTCATTTCTAAAATGGGAGAGTAATGTCCACCTCATGGGGGTATCATAAAGATTTAATTATATCATAACACGCAAAGTATTTGGCACTGTGCTTGGGATGGAATAAACACTTAGGAACATCCAGCTATTTTATTACATCATAGTTATCGATTTATTGAGCAAAATGTAATATCTAAACATAATCTATGTGTCAAAGCCCAGGACTGATGCTATGATAAAATAGGCATTGTTCTTATCCTTATGAAGACAATAAGCATGTTAGTGTGTACGTTCATGCACACAGTTACAAACACAAGTGCTGCAAAAGCATCAAAAAGAGTGCTTGGGTCAGATAACCAGGAAGGGCTTCTGGGAGGAAGCGACCTTTCAACTATGATCTCATAGGTGAATGGGGGTTCATCAGGCCAAGAGCAAAGGAAACAGTATGTACAAAAGGCCTGGGGTAGGAAAAAGCTTGTTTGAGTGAGAACCAAAGCCAGTGTGGCTACAACATGGAACATGACAACCAGAATGATTAGAAACAGTGTGCAGACCCACAGGCTTGCAGTGTCTACAGGCAGCTAAGTGTGGTTGGAAGGCAGCTCCTGGGAGGCATCAAGCAAAAGGAAAGGGGCCAAGGGCTGGGCTCTGTTTGAAAGCTGAGTTCGGCTGCTGGGTACAGCATGAACTGGGAAACCATCAAGGACATCCCAGGAGTGAGTTGAACTTGGCCTTGAACTTAAGCAAAGGTGGGGAAAAGGAGGAACACAGATTCAAGAATGTCCTTGCACTTAGTGCTTAAGTGACAGTTGGATCAGGTAGATCCGTTTGCTATGAGCCAAAAGACTTGACATAAAACAAGTTCAGCTCTAGGGCCCTTGCAACACTCCCTGAATGGACGCCATCTACCGGGAGCAGCACTGGATGCGCAGTAGTGTGTAGACGTCGCGGTAGTATGTAGACGTCTTGTTTGCAGACATGTGTTTGGTGCAGAGATAGCTTGAGAGGGATAAAGCCTGATTTAACAACATAGTGAATGTTGAAAGTTAGAAACTTACTGCAGTAAAAAACACATTGTTTATTAAATCCTCTGAAATTACTCCTCTGTGCTTCAACACACTTATCCCATCATCCTTGCTGATTTCTGAAGCAGTTCTGGATGTTCTCTTTCATGAGTGTCTTTATGAGATGTGACCAAAAACATGGTGAATGCCTCTGCAGCGTGCCATCTAACAGAAAGGCAGAGCCATAAAAATACGGTGTGTCCTCATCTGCCTTATTCCCAGACCTGACACTGTGCCACTTTGGGCTCTTCTCCAAAGTCAAAATGACCAGGAAAGTTACATGCTTTGAATCCATTCAGTACATCAAAACAGCTACAACAGCACAACTCAGCACAATTTATCTTTTACTGTAATAATTTTTTAAAAATATAAACATTGCACCATATTTTTTGTCATACCGCATAGGCACACACCTCTCCACACTAAAACCTTTCCAATTATATCTCTTCATTTTGTCTCTGTTGAAATACGACAATCAGAATTATCCCATTCATTTCCTTTCTTTTTGTTTACTTTTCATTCTGCCTCATGAGAATGGAAGGTTCATGACTTTGGAGCACTGATTACCTCATTCCTGACTGATTCTCAGTGCCTGATTTTTGACCTTGGTACATAGTAAGTTCCTATTGAAAATGTAAGTGTATAACTTTTCACCTAGCTAACTTATACTATTGCCTGGTGTCCTGTTTCCCGGTACCTTAAAGGAAGGACCAAATGAATTCTCAGTGGGTTTGTTACCTGCATTGGGGAACCCAAGGCTGATGGTACCAGGTGAATGACACCCTGTAGCCTGGGGTCCTCCTTCCTAGGGGGAGAGTACCACAGCTTTGGGAAAGAGAGAGCCAAGAGGGGTCCTGGCACATGGACAAATGGCAGGCTGCTCTGTTATGGAAATGGGATGGTTGGTGGCCTTCCAGGAAGACTCAATGTCAACTGACTGCTGCAGGAAGAGTTAATAAGCACTCCCAGACCAGCCAACTGGGCTCAGTTGCTAAGCAACTGCCTCCCTGGAGTTATATAATATGTAAGAGAAACACTTCTTTCCCCCATAAATGGAATGCAGGCTTCTTATGTGACAGAGGCATTTCACCTTGATGTTAGTGATCACCAGGGCACTTGGGTGACTTAGATAAGACTGGTCTGGAATAGCTTTCAAGCTGTTCTGACCAAAAAAAAAAATTTCCCCAACACAAAAAGGAAAGGAATTTAAAGACAGGGACAAAAGGTGACCAATCTGTGTATCTCTCCTTCAGTCACATGGTTTCCTAGGAAACTCTGGCCTGGTGGTTCCATCTCCCTCTATGGATTCTCCAATGGGCTTTGGTGACATCAGATCTCCCTGATGGCCTGACCAAATTTACAGCCAGATGTGGACAAAAGGAGCAGTTGATGATCTATAAAATGTTTCATCAGCTCATGTTATTACCCATTTCCTTGTTCTTTGAGACTATGAGATGTACTGAACAAATGAATAAATGACTCATATGAGAGAAAGGGACCACAGAGCACGATTAGAGAAGTAAAAAGGTTCAGAGGTGACTCACAAGCTTGGAAATCAGGCATGACTTAGTTTACATCTTGAGTCTTCCAAAATTACCTAATCACTCTGAACCTCAGTTTTTTCCTCTGTGAAGTGGTGGTGACAGTGGAGGTGGTGCTGGTAACAAATCCAGTCTTAGGAACTGGGCAAGGCCATATTCAAAATCTGGGGGACAAGATATGTGAAAATGCTTGTAAAAGTCCACAAAGCTAGATTAAATGTTGATTGCTATGAGAACTGCACAGACCGTCCCTCTGGGTTCGGGGATTCTTCTGGAAACCCACAGTGGAGACAGTCATGGCAGGAACACACAGATACAGAGGGAAACAATGGGAAAAGCATGAAATGAAAACAGGAAATGTCTTAGTCAGGTCACTCGACCATGAAAAATACCACACACTGGGTCATTCATAAGCGATGGAAATCCACTTCTCATCGTTGTACAGGCTGGCACGGAGGGGGCGGGGTTGGTGTCAGGTGAGGGCGGCTTTGCTTCCAAGATGTCACCTTGTAGCTCTGTCTAGGAAGAGGGCAAATACTAGGGAAATGGCAGAACTGAGAAGGGCAAAAAGGGCCCAGCTCATTCCCTTGATCCCTTCTATGAGAGTACTAATCCCATTTTTAATCTTCTCTAAATCCCACCTCTTAATACTATCACACTGTGGTTTAGGTTTGAATTTTGGACATTCAAGTCATAGCAAGGGGGGACTTCAAGATAAGGGAAACTCACCATGAAGGGAGGCTGTGAATATTCATGTCTGATTTACATAGGAGGTAAGTTAGAAATTGATTTCTAGAAGGCCCTCCACTAGAGTCTTTTAATTCAGTCATTTCACCTACTCTGGCAACAGGAAAAGGTTTAAAGTACACCAATTTCCACACTCCACTCAATACCAATGAAATCAGAATCTGATGATAGATTCTGAAGCTTTTTTTACTTCCCAGATAATCCCACTAAATATATGTAGAGACCTAATGACATACCAGCTACCATGGTAAGGCCTTTGCCTTCATTATCTCAATTAATCCTGGAATCCTGTGAGGTTAATACAATCACCTCCACTTTATAAATGAAGGAAACAGACACAGAGAGACTAAGTGACTTGCCCAAAGCCACACAGCCAGTAGTAGAGCTGGGACTCAACTTTAATTCCAGTACTCTATGCTGAGTTCTCCGAAGAGACTGCTTCTCCAGTCACATTAGAAATGTGACTTAAGGCACAGTGATTCCATTGACTCATACATTTCCAGACTCTTATTACTGGATAAAACAAGAGCCACTTTTGTGTTAGTTGGCATATTAGAGTAAATGCTGTAAAAGAATGATCAAAATGTGCATGTGGTGTAGGCAAGACGTCTGTGTCTCAGCCATGTCAGTGTGGATAGCCCTGTGCTAAAAAGGTGACTCTGGAGTCAGGGGCATGGGTTCTTCCTAACTGTTTTCTAGGCCATCTGCAACATCCTTTCTTTCCATCAACAAAGATGGCCGCTCCTGCTTCTGTCCTCACACCAACCTTCCAGTCAATGGCAAAGGGTAAAGAAGGAGCAATGGGCACTTCCTCCAAGAACATTTGCTGGGATCCATGACCATCACTTCTGCTCACTTCCCATTACCAGCACACATGGCCACATCCAGCCTAAAGAAGGGTAGAGAATGGTAGACCGATCATGTGTCAGTTCACAGTAGGAACATTTTCTGAGAAGTGCACCATCATTGGGAGATTGCATCATTGCTCAGACATTGTGGAGCAGACTTACTCACACAAAAGTAGCTGCAACCTCCAGAGGTAAGGTGATCTTAGAGGCCATTACAGTTTATTTGAGTATGATCTGCCATTTATCCTTACATTGGTAAGCAGTACATAGTGCATTCTAGATGACCAGGTGTCCAGCTAAAATGAGGAGACTTTTATCAAAGGAAGGTTTGGAGGAGCCCACTGGGAACAGTTAGCACACTCAGCCTCATCAGTACTGCAGGAATTATTCTCAAGAACTTGGAGAGATCATAGGGCAATTAGGGAGTCACTGGAAATTTCCAGGCAATCTAGAGAGGGCAAGTTAAGGATTATCATCTCTGGACAAGTCCCTAAATTAAGGCTCTTCAAGCAGTCTGAAAGATTGAGAAAAAAAGAGGCACAGAAAATGGAAAAGTCTGTCCTGGCTATGGTACAAATCAGCAAGGGAGAAAATCAGCCTGTCTTAGCCACTTTCTTGTCACTGGGAGAAAAAATACCCAATATCCACAATTTAAAGATGGAAAACTGTATTCTGGCTCATGATTTCAGTCCATGGTTGGCTGGCTGCAAGGCGGAAATGGCATGGTGAAAGGGCCTGGTGCAGGAAAGGTGCTCAACCCATGGCAGCCAGGAAGCAGAAAGAGAGAGAAAAGGGACCTGGACAAGAATACACCCTTCCCGGGCAGTGTCCCACCTCCAATCAGACCCCACTTCCTAACGGCACATTTAGCTGCTGAACTCATCAGTGGATGAACCCACTGGTGGATATAGTGGTCCCAAGATCCAGTCAGGGGGAACATTTTAGATCTAAACCATAACGCAGCCCTCTGCTAATCACCAGCCAAGCTTTGACACCCCTTACTATGCTAAAGCCTTGTATATACAAATGAGGATGAGCAGCCATGCCTGGTTCTGAAGGAGGCCAGCCCTGTTGCTGTGTAGCGACTGTGTACGTAGCTCTGACTTCTGACTCATGGCCATCCCCTGGGCTGATCTGAAGCCTCTTCACTCCAGAACAGAAAGCCTGGGTGGGAGGGATGTCTAAGAATTGTTTACGTTATGCCTGTTTACCCAGAAGGAGGTCACGAATTGATGATGTGGGAAGCTACCTTCTACAAAATGAAAACTTAAGGAAGAGGCAAAAGCAATCTCTTTAATTATATTGGTTTGATTCATCTACCTGATACTTTTGGAGAGAGATTAATTTAATTGATTCTCTTGTATGTGAAGTTCCATTACCTCTGGATGCTTCCCAAACATATTTATATGGCGAAACCTAAGCAAAGAGCGACGACCAGGGCCAGAGGCAAGGATTCATTTCCGATCATTACTGCAGCTTTTCAGCAGGTTGGTGAATTCCCTTCTGCTGATTGGCCCTCTTAGCTGATGGGAAGAGCCTACATTCTGCATGCAGGGATTGGAAGGGGAAGTAGCTGCAGCCCAATAGGACTTCATACTTCACAGAGAAGGAAAGAGAGCTAACATCTACAGGGCACCTCCACGGGCAGTGAAGGCTGAGAGTTAATTTGTGTTATCAGGAGCCAGGTATGGGCCAAGGACTTTGCATAGATTGTGTTGCAACCTTCAAATCTCACACAGCCCTATGAACTTGGTACTGTTCTTCTTTTTAGTTTTGTTTTACTTTTAATTGACTTGGGATAATTGTACTCATATAGGGAGCTCAATAGGGTGTTCTCTCTCCTGTATCTCCCCTCAAAGCATCCCCCCACTCTAATGCAGACACTTCCTTGTAACTTCCCTTTTGGTTTCTGCTATTGAAACTCTGGGGATATGTGTATATGTGTACATGTGTATCTATGTATTTGCATGTGTGCTTCTGTGTTCATGCATGTATGTGTTAGTCTGTTTATATTGTTATAGCAAAATATTATCAACTGAGTGGCTTACAAACATCAGAACTTTATTCCCCATGATTTTGGAGGCTGAGAAGTCCAAAGTCAGGGGCCTGGCAGATTTGGTGCTGGGGGAGCCAGTTTCCTGGTGCATTGACAGCAGATTCATGGATGGGCCTCACAAGGTGGAAGGGGCAAAGGATCACTCCAGTATCTCTTTCAGCATCGATCACATTCATGAAAGCTATGTTTTTGTGGATAAATTGCCACCCAGAGGTCCCATCTCCTAACATCATCACCTCAAAGGGTAACATTTCAACATATGAAGTTGGCAGGGCAGGACACAGATATTCAAATGGTGGCTGTGTATGTGTGTGCATGTCTGTGTATGCATCTGTTGTGTGCATGTATGTGTGTGCTTGCATGTAGGTGATTTTGTACATATGCACCATCTTTTTGATAATTTTTCTGAACACTGACTATGTACAATGGTTGGTGGTAACTGCTGGAGCCTCTGCCTTCTTGGGGCTCAAGAGCATATGGTGCGTCCCTCTTCTTTCTCCAGTCCCACAGCAGCCAGCTACCAGGTCTTGTGTTGTGACTCCGGCCATGCTCTTGCCAGTGTTGCCTCCCTGGGCTAAGAATCAGCCTGTCTCTGAGGACCAGCAGTTCTCTTCTATTTGAGGAAGGATGGAAGATGAGGAGGAAGGGAGGTGGATGTCTAGGCCTTTGGACTCAGTGGATGTGACTCTAGAGGCCAGCTTGGCCACTGTGCCCTGTGTGCCCTTGTCTATCCCAGCCTCCTGCCAGCTAGGCGACCTTATCTGGTCATGCCCATCTTCTGATAAAGCAGAATGTGCCTCTGTCCAGACTGAGCACACCCTTCCTGGCTCTCACCCCTCCTGGAGCTCTGGGTGGTGCATCTAACCTCCTTATACCCCTGCTTCCCACTTGAAACCACCAGAGTGGATCACTGTCTCCCCAGCACAGCATTTCTTCAAGAGGTGCCCTCTACATGGCTGAGCTCCCCCCCCACCAGCCAGCTGAAACCCCACCCAGAATCCCAAACCATTTTAGACCCCCCAAACCTCTCCTGGGTCTCCCAACAAGGCAAGAGCCCTTCCTTCTTGAAACCCCATGGCTTCTTACACCCTTTTCAATAGCTCATTTCAGTTCTGTACCCAGGTAGACTTCTCTATTCTCCTGTGGCCTGGAAGCTTTTCTAGAGACAATGCATTTTATTCCACTCTGAGCCCAGGACTCTGGCCTAGCCTGGCACACATTAGACACTCACTAAGTGTTAATGTGATTGGTTAAGATGTCTCTAGAGCAGGCTGTAATGTACTAGAATATAATGTTTAACAGCCAGGCTTTAGCAATGATCATTTGTACTTAGAGCAGGCGGCCAACGTGGGTGGCAACTTCTTCATTTCTCTGAGCCTCAGTTTCCTCTTCTTTAAAATGGAAAGAACAATATCTGTCTTGCCTATTGGTTGATGTTAATTAAGTGAGCTAATACCTCCAAGCATTTTTAATTCCCTGACTCACTGAAGGAGCCCAATAGAAACTCTCATCATAATTACTAGTTTCTGAAAAGAAGACACAGCTGGGGAGTGAGATTTTTCTATTTTCCTTCATACTCGTGGTATCTGGGCAGGTGTGCCTTTAAGCAAAGGGTTAACTTCCTGGTTCATGAAAAGTAGAAGTATTGCAAGGTCATCTCAATGAGATGACAGAAAGGTCACCCCCCCAGCTCCTTAGCCACAAAATGGTACCTCTGAGGGGGCACAGCGGTTCTCTCTGGCTCCATAAATCCACGGGGGCATTCTCTGATAGACAGTGAAGGTGGGATGGGCTCTCAAAGGGCTCTCCCTAACCTTTGAGATTGATGGATGAGAAGATTGCCCAACCTCCTTTCCAAGTCTCTCCCTTGAGGCCATCGTCAGACACAGAATCTTGAGCTGGAGGGACAGGAAAGTGACAGGGGTTAACTCTGATTCTCTTCTCTCAGTAAACAATTCATCAATTTTATGTCTCACTCTTTTTCTGATGAGCTTAGTGGTGGAGGAGAGGGAGTGTTAACGACGATGTGGGCGGAAAGGCAGGTCAGTCATTCAATCACCACCAAAATAGAGCAGCCCAGAGCAGTACTGCGGGCCCTGGGTGATTTAGAATATTCTTCTCCAACTGTAGTATCAAGCTTGCATGAGACGAATCATTAATCATCATTAACATTTAGTAGAAATAATAAGAAAGGAACATGAGGATGTCATCGTTTTCCTTTCACGTAGTACTTAAAAGGCGCTATTCAGTTTTGGAGTTAGTAGCCAAGTTTCCAGAATGTCTCGGCCCTTTGCTTTTCTGTTTGGTGAGAACACAGTCTCTTCCGCGCCCCCTGGTGGAGAAATTTCTGCAGTTGCCCTAGTGAGAAACAGCTGTCCTGCAAACCAGGACACCTGGGCTCTCAGCCTCTGCCCTTAGTATCTATTTATTAACTATCAAGGTGTCTGTATTAGTTAGGGTTCCCTAGAGGAATCAAATTAATACAAAATAGGTGTCTAGTTACACAAGGGAGTTATTAAGCTTAAGAGTCAGGGTAGCAGAGTTCACGATAGCCATCTGCATGCCGCAAACCCAAGCGGGTGGGCACTACAGAGCAACAGACATCAAGGATGCATCCCCAGTGCAAGGAAGGTCAACGGCCCGGAATCGCTAGTGCAAGTCTGTGTTGAGAGGCTGATGGGACTGAACGCTGACGTCCAATGTCAGCGGACGTTGACAACAGACAAGACTGGAGCTCCTGCAACATGGCGCACATTTTCATCTTTCCCTTTTTATTCCATCCTGACTGCAGCCTATTGGTTGGTGCCGCCCTTACCTGGGGAGGGTCTTCTTTGATCGGTTCACTGGCCTCCATGTCAGCCATCCACAGTCACACCCAGAGCTGGCCTTTCCTCATCCGCTAGGCCTTTCTTAATCTATTCAAGTTGGTGTATCAGTGTCTAGAACATCTCTCTGGGGCTCAGTAGCTACATAAGCATGATGGGAGACATTTGCTGAGGGTGCAAAGGAAGCTGGCTGTCCTGATGTGTTTTTACCTCCCTGCCATCTGCCTCTGTCTGGCGTGCCCTTGGTTCTTCCCTGGACCCTCCAGACTGGTTAGGTGAAACCTCTGTGCTCCTGTTGTCTCAGACATGTCCCTCTCCAATGGAGCAATGACACAGTGTGACTGCTGACTTATGTCTCTGCCCCTCCCACTGGTTTCTGAGCCCTCACAGTGAGGTCTGTTTCTCTGAATCTCTTCGCATGAGACGTGTAGAAGGCATGTGTAGAAGGCTACTGGAATGAGTGAGTCTTTTGTCACGTTCCTTCCCTCTCTGAGACTGGTTTCTATATGTAGCACAAGGATGGACTAACCCCAGGGACACTCACTGAGCACATCCTACCAGCCGGTGTCATTTGCTCATTTAAATCTCATGACAAGTTTACTCTACAGATCCTGTGTTACCCCCACACTTTGAGAAGGAAACTAGGGTTCAGAGAAGTTGAGGACTGACTGGGGTCCCACAGTGAGTGAGGATCAGAGCTCAAGGCTAGGGCCACCATACACATAGGCCACCCAGGAGTTGAAGAGTGGCAGAGGCAAAGCGAGGTGTAAGGTTGGCTTCCTGATTTTTCAACTTGGCTTCCTGAGTTTTCTCCCAGAATCGTATGCAGCAAGAGGGATGCTACTGTCAGGGTACGGAGTAGGGGAATTAAAAGGTATTATTATGTATTTTTTGTTAACACCAGCCCCTTTTATGGATGAGGAAGCCAAGGCTCAGAGGGGTGGAGGAGTTTCCCCAAAGTCACATAGATGTGAAGTGTCATATCCTCCACAACCTGGGTTTTTTACAACCCATGGTCTATTGCTTTGAAAGCATCTAAATTCAATCTCTGAGCTGCTTTGGGGGCTGGGAAATGCTGCCTTGAGGAGGTGTCTTTGTACTGTAAGAAAAAGGATGTGAGTCAATGTACTAGGTGGAAGAAGGAATGGAACAGGGCAAGGCTCCAGGTGGGCTGGAGCCCAGCAAGTTTATCACAGACGGGAGCGAAGAAGCAGCAACGGGATGAGTTTGTTTTCTGGCCCTCCTGACAGCCTTCTCAAGAAATGTCACAGCAGCCCACACTGTGGCTCTGTGCACGGCCCCTGCCCAGGTCTCTTTCTAGTGAAAGACATCACTTCAAACCAACGTGACATGTGCCAACTGGCAAGCTGCTGGTCTTACCAGCTCGACAGTCCCATATTGTGTCACCAGCAGACTCAGTCCTCCTTTTCCTTATTTTCCTCCTCGTTTTTCCTTCCCAAAGATGTAATTAGCAAGGAAATCTCAGTGTCAGGACTAGAGAGTGGTGGGGCTCCATGGATTTCATAACTTCACGTCCTCTCCTTTTTAAAGAAGAGGTTATCTGTGGTACACGCCATACCTTAAACACTACCCGCCAGCTACGCTTACCTGGCATTCAAGGCACTGTGAGGTCTGCTTACTCTCTCTGCTCTCCAAGTTTATCTTCAGTGGTTTACATTGGCCAAGCTGGTCTTCCCACTTGCAGGGAACAGGAATCACTCCTCACCTTTTGCTGAATTCCTCACCTGCCATGTGAAGAATTCACATTTGAGATTTCACTTCTTTCCCTTCAAAATTCAACTCAATTGGAGCTGCTTCCTGAGGTTTCCCTGTTCGCCTACCACACAGAGCCCTTGCACATCGTGGGTGACATCAACTCGATTCGGTCTCCCCTTGCTTTCCAACCACACCATGCCCGCAGCTCTTATTTCCCTAAACCGCAGTCACTGAGGGTATAATTTTCAGACCCTCTCCATCAGAATCACCAGAGGCATCTATGGAAGTGTGGCTCTGTGGGCTCCATCCCACACACTCTGCACCAGGGTCTCCAGATAGAGGAGCTCTGGACTTGGCATTTTAGCAGCTCCTCTAAGCCAGCCACACAGCACTGCCCAAGTCACTTTCCTCTGGAATTAATTTTACCTCGAGAGAGTTCCTTCAAGAACCAACGCGATAGAACCTTTCCTCTTCCAGAGCATGAATCTTTGTTTTCCAGCACTTCCAGTGTTTAGTAATCTCTGTGATGATCTTCAACTCCGTTCCCTTTTCCAACCTCCGCAGCCATCGCTCTGCCCAGTTCACCGTGGATACTCATGGAAACCATCCTGCCAGACCCTCCAGATTCCCTGGACCTCCAGTTTGTCCCCCTGTAGTTCACCCTCACCCTCAGCCGGAAAGGTCTTCTTCGCAAGGAGCCTGTGGTGTGTCACTCTCTGCATATAGACTGAGCACTCAAATCCTTCCTTTACTGTACACGACCCCTCCCAGCTTTGCAATGTCAGACGTTTCTAGCCTTGCCCGCAGTACTCTGACCAAGGAGCCTTTACGGCGGGATTCTTATTATCTGGAATGATCTTTTGACCCCGCCCCATTAGGAAAGTACTGCTCCCCCTTTAGGACTTGCCCTCAATCATTACTCTCTGAGACAAATTCCCGAACCACATCCTTTACCCCAATTCCTCCTCTGGAGGAGAGATAGTAGCTTTCTTCCTCTGGGTCCAGGAGTCCTACATAGCTTGTACTTATAATTTAAACATTTAATGGCATGCTCACAGAAGGCCAGCCATGCTATTATGCTCTTTAAGTATAATATCTTACCTAACCATTCCAAACCCTGCATTAAATGCTATTATTATTGCTATTATTATCATCACTTTTGAAAATGAGGAAATTAAAACCCAGAAAGATGAGTCACTTTTACAAGGTTTCATAGTTGATAACATGAAGAATCAAGAGCCAAAACCTTTGCCATCTAACAAACTCCCATAGAGCATAGGCTGACTTGACTGTATCAGAGCAGCAAGATTTTATTCTATATTATTTCTATAGTAAGTGGAAAATCTGAGTATTCTAGGAAGCAAGAAACAGTACCCATTTGCGATATTGTCAGATAACCTAAAAAAATGTGTTTTAAGCTAAACTATCAGAGAAAGGTGGATGAACTCAGGAAAACCCAGCATCTCTTTCTGAATAGAAAATTGAGAATGGCGTTGAAGCATTGGACTTAAAGTTAATCTTTTATGCTTGATGAAGCCACAGTAATTTACTTTGAAAGCTTCAGGGACAATTTATTCCAAAAGGGACCTCTGGAATAATCTAGTATTTGTGTGACCCTGACAACCCTTATTTTCTTCTTAATGCATCTCAAATTTGGATTAAAGCAAAAAGCATAAACTTTAATATTAGCTTTACTAGGGGTTGGCTTATGGGGTCACTTTGGCTGGAGTTGTAGATAAGGATGTTGGTGCCTTCCTCTCTGGCTCTTTCTAATCCTCTGTGATTTCTGCTGCCCACTCGGTCACTCCCTTCTTCCATGCTGTTTCTACCTTAGAGCCAGTTGACCATGGACTGGTACTTCTGAAACCATGGACCAAATAAACCTCTGCTTGTTTACATCAGGTATTTTGTCCCAGCAATAGAAAGGTAACAAATACACCCTCTTAGAGGTGGAATAATAAGCTCTGTAGTGAGACCTGAAATCTTGCCTTTGGCAATTGCTAACATCATATTCTTAGGCACCACAGTTAGTGTCCCTGACCTTCAATTCCTTCATCAATGAAATCTAATATTTATCTCACAAAGTGCTATTAAGATTACATGAAATGATTACGGTAAGGCAGATGGCACCTTGAAAGTCCTCAGTAAATGTTAACTGTAATTATTAATTAACATTGAATATATTAATTGATATGTGTGGATTTAAATCTTCCAGTTTGGTTTTTGTTGTTGTTGTTTGTCCCATTTTTCTGTTCTGTGCTCCTCCTTTCTAACCTTTTTCCTATTTGAATTAGAATTACATTGATCTATTGATGTTTTACTATAGATCTTTGCATTTTGGTGGCTATGCTAGGGATTATAAGATGTCCTTAACTTTCCATATTCTACTTAGAAACTTCACAACCATTATCCTTTTCCTTAACCCCTGAACCCCGAGCCTTTGTGCTACAACTGTTATCTACCTGCATTATAAACCTACAAGACATGGCAAAATTTTTGCTTTAAATAGTCAAATATAAAATAAAGAAATTAAAAGAAAAAAGTTAATGAGTGGCTCTTAGCTTTTTATTTAAATATGTAGTTTCTATTTGGTGTCATTTTCCTTTAACCTGAAGAACTTACTTTAGTTCTCCTGTAAAACAAATTTATTTTTACCTGAAAATTTCTTCACTTTTGTTTTTAGGGGGCATTTTAGCTGGATATATGAAATCCTGTTTGAAAAATTGTTTTTTTTTTAAATTTTAGCACTTTAAAAAATATTGGTCCATTGACATCTGGCTTCCATACACTATGAAGAGAAATTCATGATGTTTCAAATTATCATACACTTATAATATATATGCATATAACAGACACAGCTCAAACACATCCTATGATGTGTAGGTTTCTTTGGATATTTTCAAACTCTTCTTTGTATCTTTTATTTTTAATTGTTTGATCACAGTATGCATTGTCATTGTCTGTTTTTTCTACCCTGTTTATGATTTGCTGAAAGTCTTGAATCTGTAAATATGGTTTTCACCAAATTGTGGGGGATTTTAAGTCATTATATATTTAAGTATGTTTTCTTTCTTTCTTTTTTTTTATCGGTACCGGGGATCGAACTCATGACCGCGTACTTGCAAGGCAGGCGCTTATGCCACTGAGCTAAATCCACAGCCCCTTAAGTACATTTTCTAGCTCTTTCTCATTCCTCTTTATTTCTTGCCTCCATTTACATTATGCCATTTAATATTGTCCTATAATCCTTGAGAAAATATTATTTCAAATATTTTCTCCAGATTGGATAATTTCTATCAATCTATCTTCAACCTTCTTGACTCTTTCCTGGGTCATCTCTATTCTGCTTTTAAGCTCATTGAGTGAATTTTTAAATGTACATACTGCTTTCAAGAATTTTTAAATTAGGCACTATTTTCAAAAATTTGTATCTTTGTCTTTTCACTGATTTTAACCATATTTTCTTTTAGTTTATTGAGCTTAGTTACAATACCTTCCTTTAAAGTCTGTCTTATAATTTCAACTTCTGTGCCACATTGGGGTTGATCTCTAGTGGTCTAGGGGAAGGAGTTACAAAGGAGGTATAAAGGAAAAACAAACCAGCCTGGCAGTTCTGACCAGCTAGCATGGTGAGATCACTGGTTACAAGGGTAGTTTGATGATTATCAGTTTAGGAAGCTGGGTACAATGGTCCAATCAGGCATCCTATTTGTTTCGTTATGCTCTCATGGTTAGAGGGTCCAGAAAGGAATTCCAAAGCCATTAAGTAGTTACAGAGCTAGGCAGTTTCAAAAGAACAAAGTTTTTAAAAGAACAATGTCTCTTTTACAGTTTTTCCCTCTCAATGGTAAGCCAAGGAGCATCTGTACTTT
>PVJX010024832.1:0-27609 GCA_004027295.1 Dolichotis patagonum | reverse complement strand
GCACCAGGAGTCCTGCACTCACTGGAAGAAGGGGACACCAGCCGCGGACAGGGAGGCTGGGGGGTGGAATAAGATGGAGACCCCTGCCAGGGCCGGGGGCAGCTGCTGTCCTGCTCGCCCGCCACCCTGCATTTGAGCCACTTGTCCAGAAGGGCACGGGCCTCCCCGGGCACTCTCATTTCCCCTGCCGAGGGAGGAGGGCTGCGGGTGCCGGCTCCGAAGAAGCAGCACGGACACCTCTGTCTTCCGAGCCTGCAGGCTACTGCATTGGAAGATGTGGACCTGCCACTCCGGGCTGTTGGGACACCGCCCGTGCGCCTCCCCCAGGATGGCTGCCCCCACTGTAGTTTCTGACCACAGTCTTTTCCGATCTGCGGCCCAAATTATTTCAGATGCTGGAGTTTCTCCAGCTGCCCGTTACCGGCTGGCTGTGAAACAGCATAAAACGCCAGTCATTTCTTTTCCTCCTAAGTCCACAGTCATCTGATCCTAACACAGCTCAGGTGGTCACCGTCTGGACTCTAACAGGTCCTGCCGGACCCCAGGACGAGGGGCAGCGCAGCAGGGTGGGAGGCACCTCGAACCTGGGCCAGTGAGGCTGGAGTTCAAATCCTGGGGCACCACCTATCCACAGCGGGGCCTGCAGTCCCAGCCGCTCTGGTCTGGGCGTGGGCATCACCCAGCATAGGGGCACAGGGCGATGACAGCCAAACCAACAGGGAAAAGACCCGGGTGTAGGGTCACACCCGAGGGCCCAGCACAGCTTTAGATGGGCGTGGCCAGGAAAGGAAGGAAGGCCCCACCTAGGAGGTGACACTGAAAACAAACCAGGCGTGGTGTGTTTACCTTCCATCCAGGTCGTCAGGAGGCTGAGGCAGGAGGACTGCTGCGAGTTCGAGGCTCGCCTGGGTTACATCGTGAGACCGTCTCACAAAACCCAAAGAAAGGCAAACCCTGAGGAGTGACCCAGTAAAGGAGCACGCTAAGGGACGGAGGAGCCATGCGGCGGCCTGGCCACCCTGGGCTGTGCAGACAGAAGCTGTGACAGCTCTGTACTTTGCCCACTTTGTGCCCTGCTGTCCCCTGGCACTAGGCACATGGTACGGCCTCAATTTGCACTGGACAGATGGATGAGGACTCAGAGCCCGCAGTCCTGGGCACAGCCTGGATCTGAGCCTCACCAGCTGCTGCCGAGACGTGCGCCTTTTCCCTGGGGAGAACAGGCTGCCCACCCTGCCACCGGGGCCTGCATGACCTTGGAGGAGCACTGTGACCTCGCAGGCCCTCAGTGTCCGCATCTGTAAAATGGAAATCAAAGGTTCATGTGGATACAATGGAAGATCTGTGACACGCACCTCAGAGGGTGACTCCAGAGCCGGGCACGAGTCAGCCGCCCCCTGTCCCCCAGGCCTGAGACGCGCCGACCCGGCACCAACAGTCACCAAGCCCCCAATCACACTGATATTTCAACCACTGCTTGACAATCCTCAAGTCTGCAAATTAGAAGTGTCGACACTTGCCTCGAAGGCACTGGAGGAGGATGTGACAGGCAGTCCACGGGGCCCTGGGCTTCAATCAAAAGAAAAAGTAACCAGCAACCTCCGCGGTTACGCAGCACCTGGCGAACACTTTCCAGACCGCTGCGCTGCGCCTCCCCCTGCGCGCACTGCAGTTAAGCCGCCTGCCCCGAGGACCTCTCCCCCCAGCCTCCTCCCGAGCTGCCAGCTGCACACATCCACTGGGGTTTCACTGTGGGGTGCACGGTGCTTGGGAGAGGGGGACAGTGCGGCATCGCTCCCCTGCTGGCCCCTTGCCCTGGTGGCTGATGGCTGAGTTTACTTGGAGGCAGGGCAGGTTTGACAGGAAGTAGGGATGCAGCCCGGTCCACCTGCACCCCCTGGTGCCTCACTGTGGCTCCTCCCCTCACCTGGGCGCCACCAGGGGGGCTGGAGCGACAATGCAGAGGGGCCGCTGCCCCTGTCCCCTGGGCTCAGCTGGAAGTGGAGGCGCCCCTCCCTCAGCACCTGTGCCCCACGAGCTTCACTCTGCTTTACGACCAGCCCGGGGTCTGGCGGCTCCTTTCACTAAGCCTCCTTCCCTGCTCGAACCTGGGTGTACCCTTGGGTCACCCGTCACCCTCAGAATGAGGTTTCTGCTCCGCCAGGAGGCGCCGCTGCTCCCTGTGAACCCCCAGTGGCCACAGGGGAGAGGCCTGAGCCCAGACCTCCTGGAGGGACCCAGTTCTGCATGACCCACAGCTTGGCCCAGCGCACCCCTCACTTTGCAGAGGGGAAACTGAGGGTTAGAGAGGAGACATGGTTTGTCCAGGGTCACAGAGCAAATTAACAGCCAAGTTGGGAGCGGACCGTGGGGGTGTCCTGGCCACCACATCACAGCACTGCTTCCACGGAGACTCAGATGGGGATGCTCAAGGCATGTCCTCAGTTGCAAACGGAGTTGATATTCATGGCCGTGTGGTGGCCTGGGGAGGGGCTGCTGCCCCCATGTCCACTGTGAGGTCCGCAGCAGGCAGCATGGCCTCTGCGTGTGTCTCTGGTGCCCGCTCTGTTGGTCCCTGGTCTCCTCCTCCTGGCCCTGAAGGAGGGGACAGCCCTGGGTCCAGCCCTGGGCCTTTAGAAGAGCAGAGCCCCTTGAGGGGCCCAGCGGCTTCCCCACCTGGCCGGAGCAGAGCATAGTCGCTGCCCTGGTCAGCAGTGTCGCCGAGTGAGCATCTGTCCCCAGTCCACAGCTCCAGGGGACTCGGTCCAGCTCAAGCGGGGAGCCAGGGCCTCTCCACCCACACTGCAGAGCTCAAGCCATCCCTGCAGCTGGGTCAGAGTGGCCACTGCTGGCGGCCACCCGGGCAGGCGCTTGGTCTCTCTGGCCCTGTGTCAGCTCCCATGGAAGCTTCAGGTGACAGCCACTCACAGGTGGCTGCGGCTGAGTGAGGGCCGGGGACAGATGGGGGACAGAGTGCGCATTCCTCGGGCCCGGCTGGGCAACTCGGGGTCTGGGGAAGGAGGACGGTGCCTTTCCAAAGCGACATCATTTCCCCCTCACAGGCGTCCTATGAAGGCACAGACCACCAGCGTGGAGGCCACAGTGCTGTGTCCCAATCCCATCCTGCAGTCACACACATGCAAGCGTGGCCAGCAACCCTGCTCACAGGGTCTCCCAAGGAAGGAAGCAGGGGAGCCAGCACCACGTCCAGCAGAGCCAGCACCAAGGTCCACTGAGTCCCAAACTCTGCCCTGCTCTGTATTCCTGACCCTGGCCACTCCAGACACACAGGAGAAAGCCCAGGCACCCGTGGGAGGTGACCACGCGCCCCTCATGGGCTCGCAGGGCCCCCAAGGTTCACGCTGGGAACCCCACTTTGGGCGCAGTGTGGTGGGCGGACCTGGGTGGGCACAAGGCTCAGTCCACAAGGGACGGGCACTGCAGGACGGGGCTGGTGGACGAGGGGCCCCTGTGTCCTCCTCCTCTCCCTCATCATCCCCACAGGATGACACAGCCAGGGCCCCTCACTTGGTCAGAAGTTGAGGGACAGTGTGTCCACTCCAGGCTCAGGTGTGTCCAGACGTGATCGCCCCCTCCTGCTACAACACCCCAAACACACCGGGAGCCATCGCAGGAGGAGGGGACAGTCGAGGTGCTACACCTGGACGCTGGCCACAACGCAGTCCCCAGAGGAGCCGGGTCCCTCCCTCACACAAACAACCGGTGGCAGGGCCTGGGGACGCCGGGCCGAGACAGCGGCACCTGGGTGTGGCGCCCTGCAGTCCCGCTGATGCCAGGTGCTAGGGATGGCAAATCCGTGGGGAGAAAAAGCAGCAAGCGGTGAAGAGGCCGGGGCTGGGCAGGAGGGGCGGTTGCCACTGTGCACAGGGTCTCCCGGCTGACAGAGCCGTGGCAGAATTACACGGTGACAGCTGTGTCACAAACCACAGAGCTGCAAGGGAACCAAGAAAAGCCTGGGCGTGGGGGTGCACGCCTGTGATCTCAGTACTTGGGAGGCTGAGGCAGGAGAGTCACTGAGAGATTGAGGCCAGGCCAGCCTAGGCTACACAGCGAGACACTGCATCAAAAAACAAAAGGAGGGCCAGGAGCAAAGCTCCGCAGCCCGGAACCTGCCTGGCAGCATCAGGCCGTGAGTCTGATTTCTGGTATGCCCCCAAAAGGGAACAAACATACAACAAAAAATGCCCAAAACACTAAAAAAAGAAAGAGGAAAATGAGATTAGATTCAGATAAATTAATTAAGTGATGACTGTTCTTTTTTATGATGGCTTTCTTATTTTTATTTTATTTATTTATTTGTTTGAGACAAGCTCTCACTACGTAGGCCAGGTTGACCTTGAACCATGGCAATCCTCCTGCCTCAGCCTCCCACATGCTGGGATTACGGGAATGGGCTACAGCACCTGGAAATTCTTATTTTTAATAAAAGAACAATTGGCAGAAAGCCAATGGTCTGGTTACCATTAGGAAGGTGTTAACTTATTCCTTCAGCTAAACATAAAAACTGTTTATCAAAGATGAGATCTGTGCGAGGGCTGGGCAGAGGCCTGTGGGACTAAGCGGATCGTGGACAAGCTGCTGGTGACTTCGGCCTGCTTGGAGTCCTCGGAGGACACCGGGGCCGAGGCTGTGACCCCAGCAGTCACAGCGCTCCTGACGCCCTGGGACCATGGAGCAGGCAGGGCACGGAGGGCTTCCTGGAAGAAGCTGCACCAAGCCAGACCTCAGGGACAGTGTGTGGGCATGCTGACCACCAGGCACAGCCTTGGGCCCAGGCCCCAGGGGGACGGAGGAGGGATGGGTCAGGTGGGATGTCCAACAGGGCCAGGGAATGGGCTTGCCCAAGTCTGCAGGGTAAGCTTCTCTGGGCACGGAGTGTCCCTGTCCTGCGGGGACATGGAGTCAGGCTGCTGAGTGCCCACCCTTAGGGACAGACCATGCAGAGGAGGACACGGGGTGCTCAGGGACTTGGCCTGGTCACACGCAGTGCAGAAGCACAGCCAGCACCTGGCTCGGCCCAAGTCCCCGCTCCTGTCCCTGACCCAGGAGCATTCCAGGGCGCCCAGCAGAGGCATGGCCTTTGTCCTTAAGCCTGACGTCGGGGTCTTGGGGTGTGTGAGGTGGGGTCAGCGCTGACAGGAAGCATGCACACTCCACAGATGGCCAGAAAGCGCGAGTGCCCCAGGGCGCCCATTTGTGCTGTGGCCTGGGCTGGGCGAGGCCTGAGGGTGGAGCACTTACCTAGTGTGTGGGGGGCCCCGGGCTGGATCCCAGCACCGAATGAAGCAGAGTGTGACCCAGCCAATTGTGTGCCACGGCCCAGACAGGATCCCTCCTGAGACTGGCAGATCAAACCATGGCCTTGTCTTTGTCACTCGCAGACCTGCTCGTCAAAGTGTGGCAGCAGGACACAGAGCTGGGTTCGCCCATCCCGGCTCTGCCGCCTGGCACAGGCGATGCCCCCAGGAGTCCCTGGCCCTCACCGCGTCTCATGTCCTCACCTGCACAGTGCATGGCATGAGCGGCACCCGCCCATGCACGTAAGCGGCTGTCACAGTGGTGCCCCAAATGCAGCCAGGCCTGGGGACCAGCAGCTCCTGGGACAGGGAGGCCCACACCAGGGAGGGGACACCCAGCCGTCACCCAGCCAGGAAGGCCTGCCATCCGTTGGCGGCAGTGAGGAAGCACCCGCCGGGAAGGCGGCCGCAACACCATTCATCAGCGTTCCCAGGAGCCGGGTCCCCGGAGAGCCCGGCTCAGAGGCTGCTCCAGCTCTCCACCTTTCGGGGTGCAGCTGAGACACCTGGTGCTTCCCAGACAACCCCCCCGGTGGATCCGGCTCTGTCCCCCGCGTCAGAGTCAGGCTGTGGTGACAAAGGGCCCTGGACTGCAACGGGTGTGCAGCCTGGTCCCCACCCTCCGGCCGGGCTCGGAGAGCTGGGAGATTGCAGGGCGGAAGGAGCTCTCCGCAGAAGGTGGGACTGGGATGTTTGACTAAAACCTGGCTGCCGGGCTGCTTTCTGCCTGTATTCCAAGCCTCCTTCTGAATGACTCACCATGTTCCCTTTGCACTCCAAAGAGGCCAGGAAGGGAGTGTCCCTGCCTGTGTCCTCAGAGTCCCTGGTGTCCCCAGAGAGGTGTCAGTTCCCCTGCCCTCAGGAACTGAAGCTTGCACCTCAGCCTGAAGTGACCCTGACATCGGTCTGCGCCCAGAGAGCTGGGCTCTTTGTAAGAAAGCGAGAGCGCTGTGTCGCTGGAGGGTTTGGCCGACGACAGGTGAGCACATGAGTTCAGCACCTACGGGCCACGATCATGCTGCAGACATGATCTCATCTCACCCTCCACAGCTCCGGGTTCTGGGGTGTCAGCGGGCATTTGCTGTCCACTTTGGGGAGGAGCAAACTGAGGCGCATGGGAGAGGGTCAGGTAGCGGGGAGGTGACCGCCAAGTCCCAAGCTTCCAGTGGATTCTGGAGAGAGACTGAGCCTGGCTCCTTCTATAGAGATGGTCTCATGCCCACGACGCAGATCACAGGTGCAGGTCACAGGTGGGCTCTGTGCCATCTAATGAAAGGCAGTGCCCAGGCCACTTCCCAGGCGGTTGGCACTCACATATGTGACCTGCAGACCGAGCCTGGGCCACCAGGGTCCTGTGCTTGGGGCATGGACGGTCTGGAGGCAAAGCTTGGGGCCAAGGTGGCGCCCTGGACCGCACAGAGCAAGGGGTGAGAAGGAGCAGGGACCCAGTCTGAGGCATGGTGGGGCTGGGGCCACTGCGACAGCCTGGCTTTAGGGAACAAGCACGGGCACCGGGCACCCAAGCGACAGTGCTCCTGTCCTGGACCTGTAGCCCGTGGATTGCAGGTGGCCAGGCTCAGGAATGCGGACGAAGGACGAGGAGGAAGCGGGAGCAGGCTGGGGGGATGGCAGGTGGGACAGGTGGTAGCCTCCGCAGGCAGGCGCAGGCGAAGAGACAGTGGCTTGGCAAGTGGTAAAGACCGCACTGGGGACTGAGTTGCAGTTCTGTCCCAGGGGGCCACCACAGCCAGCTGGTGGCCACAAGAGGGAGATGGTGACACTTTGTCCTCAGGCCCTCTAGCACCTGGCTTTGTCCAGGAAACAGCCCTGGAGGACCTGCCCAGGCATGCTGCAGGAGGGAATGCAGAGGCCAGGGAGGGTGAGGCTGAGCCCGCCAGGCCAAGAGCCGGACATGTGGTTGGTTCTGCTTCCTCCTGCCAGGCTCAGCCAATGCCCGGGAGAGGGAGCCCTGGCTGTGTGGCTTCCAGTATGTGGCTCACCCTCTCTGATCCTGTATTCCCCTCTGTAAACTAGGGGTTGCTAACAACACCATCTCCTCCTGGTGATGTGGACACTGAATAAAGTCCACCGAGCTACGAGTGCACAGTAAAGATGCCAGAAACGGTGGCTGTGTTAGAATGACCGTGTCGTGCCTGTCTCTATCCAGACCAGCCTGGGAGTAAGGACGGGACCAGATCACAGGCAGGGGGCTGCTGAGGGCCAGCTCTGGGCAGCTGGGGCCACAGGGATCTCCACAGGTCCCTGCCGTCATGGGAGAGGAGGAGATCGAGGCTGAGGGTACCGGGCAGGTGGGATGTTAGAAGAAGGGACTCCTAATGTCGTTCACTATTTTGTTCACTGTGCGATTCCTTCCTGTAAAAAGCAGCCAGGCTCACAGATAGGGGACTTCTCCCCCGTGGAGAGACCCACACCAGGCTCACAGATCGGGGACTTCTCCCCCGTGGAGAGACCCACACCAGGCTCACAGATCGGGGACTTCTCCCCCGTGGAGAGACCCACACCAGGTGCCGCGCTGTAGTGTTTAATTAGTACGTGTTGGTACTGGAGAGCGGGAAGGCTTGTTTAGGGAATATGACGTGTGCCTTTAACACGCCTGGCTCATCTGCATCACCACCCCCACACCCCCTCCTCTCCTGGCCCCTGGCCCTCCCGAGAGTCCACCTCCCAGCTTCCTGCTGCGTTTGTCAGGGCGACAGAGGTCACCACTGCAATCACGGGACATCGGAACACCAGGACATCGGGTTAGGATCCAGCACCAGGCTTTAAGCGGACACCTTCTGCGTCGAGAGAGCACTAGGTCCCGATGTTACTTCTGTCCTCTTTGCCACAGAGCCGAAGCTGTGGGCAGGGCCGGGGCCAGGTGCCGGCCGGAGATCGGTGGTCCTGGTGTCAAGTGTCCCCCACACCCCGCCACTCGAGAAGGCCGGTGCCTGGCGTGGTGTCTATTTCCTATAATTACTGAGTGTTAATGTAATCACCGAAGCCGAGAGCCAGCTGGAAAGGATGGAGCGTGACATCCCGCAAAGACAGACAGCTAAATAAGTCATCGGCCAGCCAGCCGGCTGCGGGGCTTATGTAACCGCCCCACTTCCCCGTCTGGCCTTTTCTGCTCCGGTTTTGCCTTCTGAGGCTGCACCTGTCTGGCAGGCAGCAACAGGGACATGAAAGGCAGCCTGTTTGGGAACACGGTACCGGCGGGCACCGTGAGGGCTCCAGGCTCGGACCCGGGCCCCAGGCGGCTGTGGAGCCAGGGTGCGGTGGGCAGGGTCCCGGCACCGCACATGCTGGCTGTGAGTGTGGGCACGGTCACCACCTGGCACACGCCAGGAGCAGGGGCAGCCCGGCAGGGACGGCCAGCTCACTACACACATTTCAATTTGCGCGGGGCCTTTGGCAGCCGGGCGGCTCAGGGAGGCGGGGAGTAATCAGTTCTCCGCCAGCTCACTTCCCTCTGCACCAGACCTGTGAAAGGAGACAGGCCTGAGTGTACCCGGCAGCAGCACCCGAGGTGACGCTTCCGGGGGCGTCAGTCTCCCTGTGGGACCCTAGGTACCAGTCCGATGAGGCAGCCTGCATCTCCTGGAGCACACCCGGTAAACGCGGAGACCCCGACCGTCCAGCTCAGCCAGCACCGACAGGCCCAAGAGAAGTGCTGGCTCAGCATTCCCCACCCCCACCGCTCTAGAAGGCACACGGAGCCCTTGGCAAATCTCAGAACCTGGGCCCCTACTTGGGGACAAGGTCATCTGGCGTTCCCATGGGTGACCAGGGCCCCAGGGGCCCTCTCGCCAGTCTACTGTGTGTTTACGGCACGCACAGCGTCAGGTTGGTACATGGACAGTTTTAGCATGGCCCTGTGATGTGCCGTGGCTGGCGGGTAAACCAGTTGTCTGTGGAAGATACTGTCAGTCAAGGCGACACCACAGCCCATGGCTGGGCGACATCATCTAACACTGAGTCCACTCTCCAGCGGCGTCCACCACCTCACGTGATTGTGCAGCCCCATCCTGAACGGCCGTACCACACTGGGCTGCATCAATCACACAAAGCAAGGTTTTTGGGAGCTGATTCCACCCACTCTTCCAATGGACAAACCCCAGGCGTCTTCCCGTGGGTCCCTCACCCCCTCTCGTAGGCCACTGTCCTTCAGCATGAGTCTGAGGCTCACAGTTAGAGGCATAGCTCGGCAACATCAGCGGGTGAGTTTGGGGTGGGGTTCTGTGTCCCTGCTGGGGTGGTGTCTCTGAGTCTCCCCAACACCCAGTGCCCAGCACTTGTTGTTTGTGGTCTGCCTGCCACCATGCCACCGTGTCACCTAAATCCCGGGACTCCTGGTCTCCAGCCAGCTGTGCTTCTGTCTTAAGGCCGCTGGTCCCAGATGTATCTGCTAAACACATACAAGGCCAGGTCCCCTGGGGCTCAGCCCGAGCCACGGCCAAGCCACGGCCGCCTGCTCCAGTGACAGAGGAGCCCGGGGAGGTTCTGTTCTGAGAATGCTGCTTCCTATGTGCACGGCCTAGGCAAGGCGGGGGTTCCGAGGGTGACTTCCACGCCTGCTGTGTGGCTGGATGCCACGGTGCCCTGTCTGGGTCCTGCCAGCCTCACCCAGGCCTGTGGTCTGAGTCCCACACTCTTCAGCTCCCAGCGACTATGGGGACCCCTGGAGGTGCAGCCATGCCACGCTGGGCTGTGTGAACCACACAAAGCAGCCTCCTGCAGCACTCCCTGTCCATCGATCTGGGCAGTGGGAGTCTGAACCCTGAGTGAGGGGTGAGCGAGCCAAACCCCCACCTGACGCCACCCGTGGTCTCCCTGGGCTGTGCCCTGGGACACTGCGCCCTGGGACTCGGGAACAACACACTCTCGGGGAAGGAAGGGACATTTCCAAGCACCCAAAGTGCAGGCACACACTACTCACAGAGGGCAACACCAGGCAGCTTCTCCTGCCTCCCGGGCTCTGTTTCTGTCCCTTCCTTTCCCAAGGGACTCCCGCCCAGGATTCCCCTCCACTGCCCTTTTGGGGGAGGGTACCCGTACCCCGATAAGTGCTCGGAGACCGGAGATGTCTCACAGTCCCTGGGAGCCGGCTCAGGCTGCTCCATCTGTGTCGTCCCTTCTGTGGGCCAGGCCCGGATGGGTGAGTATGAACTCCAGACACAAGGGACCCTGCGCGCCCACTGCCACCCACTGGGGCGTGCCATATGGCACTCTGGAGAGTCAGGTCTTCTCCCAAAGGCACCCAGCCCAGCCCCTGCCAGGGCCACCGCAGATGGTCCCTCGAGGTGACGCGGCTGCGGAAGGACACTGTCCACCATTTACACCCAAGCTAAGAACGCAGCACAGATGCAGCTGAGACGAAGGCCTGCGGGTCTCAAGCGCGAGCTCCTTCTTTTACAGCATTTCCTACATGTGAGTCGGTAGGACACTAAACAGCGTACCTGGAAAAAGACACGTGTGTGTGTGTGTGTGTGTGTGTGTGTGTGTGTGTCACTAGCATAGAACGGGGTGACATTTTGGAACAGCATGCGAAGGTGGCGTGTTCAAGCCAGGGTGTGGGACAGACGACCTTTGTTAGGTGGAAAAACTGCTGTGCACGGAGGTTCCACATGGACCGGCAACTCCAGTGTGAGGTGGAACTGTGCTGTTCAACCTCGCTAGACAGAAACGCAGCGAGGTATCTACACGGTTTGGTCTTAAGACCAGAAAGTCCTGACTAGAAGATCAGTATGACAATAACAACATTCAAAACTTTCCATGGCAAAATGTCTGCTAAAAAAGATCAATTGTAAGCTATACATTGGACAAGGCATTTGCCACATAGGTAAGATATTAAAATTCAGTCCCCAGGAAGTGCCAACAATTCCCACAAAAGTTTAAAAGAAGAGCAATCCAATCTGTAAATGGGTAAGAACTAAACACTTGAACGTAAAAGAGGCCCAAGTTCTCAGAAGGAGCACAGAAACGTTGGGTGCCTTGTGGCGAGAGGTGGGCAATGAAAGCACGTCTGACGGAGGACGTCCCACGCCTGAGCCACATGACAGATTGGAAAGTCTAATCACACCAAGCACTGGTGAGAACACGGAGAGGCACAAACTCCCACACGGGGCTCGTGGAAACCATAGACACTCCGGAAAGCAGGAAAGCAGGTCGGCCCAGGCCAGCCCAGCCGCAGGTGCCCACACCCTGTGACTCAGCAGTTCACCCCCGATGCCAGTGCCTCACCCCACGGGGATGGGCCGGTGAGCCAGCTGGGCAGGGCCAAGGCCGGGAACTGTGGGAAATGCATGGTGAGGCACAGCAGAGGAAGAGACGAGAGCTGCAGAGGAAGGTGCATGGTTTAATATTACACATGCAAATACATGCGTGAACACACAACCTGTCCGTGATTTATGAACACAGAGAGAAAGCAAAATAGAACAGCAGATTGGAAAACTGTGCCCCTAATTCAAGATCAAGGCTGCCCCAGGGCAAGGACTAACGAGAGGGATTTCAACTGTAGTGAAAATGTATTAGTGGGAGAAAATCCTGCAAATATGAGAAATTAGTAACCTCTGATCATTCTGGTGGGTGGTTTTATATTCTCTATATTTTTAATTACTGAAAAGAACACTCATCCCAAAGCCAATAAAATTAAAATTTATCATGTGAAAAGGTCATCCCTGTCCCTCTGTTCCTGTCCGGTCAGGCCCAGGGCCGGCTGGGCTCCGAAGCTGAATGGACGCTGTTTCTACTGCAAGGTTCAGGCCTGTTTCTGCCCTGGGAAGGGCTGCACAGGCCAGGGAACCTCGGGTTGGAGGACAGTGGGCCTCCCAAGGGTCCAAAGCCAGCAGACTCTGAAGTGGAGCTGACCTCTGCGGGCATGGCACTGAGAGTCCAGCATGGACAGGACAAGTGGGCGCTGGGAAGTGTGGGGACAGAACCTGGGAGCCAGGGCACCATCCTGAACGCTCTGGCTGGACACACTTATTTAAAGAGCTCCATGAGCCCATGATGCAGAATTGTTAGGAATGTGCAGAGGACACTGGGCGACCAAGGGAGCTGGGCAGCTTGTTAGGGCTGAAATGCACGAGCTGGGCTGGGCGAGCTGGGCTGGGCGAGGTGGCAGATCCCCGGGCCCTGCACCCAGCCCAGGGATCTGCCACCACCCAAGGGCCCGGCCTGCCACAGCTGGGCATTCGAGTCTTTCTGGTCACTACCCCTCCACCCGTGGCTTCTGGGATGCTTTCTGCCTCTTATTGATCTTCTCTGTACAAAGTGGGGGGCAGTGCAGAAGAGGGGGTGAGCAGGTGAAGAAGACACCATCCAAGACCCCCATCCCCTCAAAGTCTGCACCCTGTGGGGTGGTGACCTCCCGAGTCCCAGGAGCTCCAGCTCCTCCCAAAGGACTTTCTGCTCTCAGCCAGCAGGAGACAGCAGGGCTGCTGTGAGCCTAACCTGCACCCCATTCCAGTCTGCGTGGCTTAGGTGCCAGCCGTGTGCCCACATCAGGCTGCCCCCCCCGGCAGTGTCCCTGACCTCTCAGGGCACTGAGTCTTGCAGAGGGGACAGTGCTGGCCCGAAATGCAGCTGACGACACACAACTCGGAGTCCTGAGGTAGCCGGGAATGAGACTCTGGATCCTGAGGCCTGAGGTCAGGGAGGACCAGGGGGAAGAGGGTTGCCCAGGGGGGGATGTGGCTCCCAGAGCAGGCAGACGGGCCAGGAGGATGCACGGAGGGCTGAGGACCAGGATGGGCAGTGCCAGCCTCTACAGCCTCCCTCAGGGGCTGACACGGAGGCTGGGCAGCCCTTGCTCTTGAGCTTCTGGCAGCCCTGGGCCACTCAGGACACTCCGCTGTCATGCTGAGAGGACCACGAGGAGAGCTGGCACAGAGAGACCAAGGAAAAGGCTTGTGATGGAGACACAGCCTCTACCAGAGAACGGGACACAGCCTGAGCCTGGATTGGCCACTGTCTTGCCCTGAGACACAGCTGTGATCCCTACACCCAGCACCCCCTGCAGGCCGTGGACCTGGTTTACATCGATGGGGCAGAACCGCACAGCTGAGCTCAGACACGGGGCCGCTGCAGTGTTGTCACCGTGCTGCAGGTGGCTTGTCACGTGAGGCTGATAAGCAGAATCTCACTGCCCACAGCACAGGAAGGGTGGGAGACCCACTCCAGGGCCTGAATCTGCAACTTCACCAGGTCCTCCTTGGGGACAGAGTGTGGACGAGGGAGCCGGGCTGCCTGAGTGTGAACTGGTCTCGTCCTTCGTAGACTTGTGAGCCTTGAGGGCTGGTGCTGCTTGGAACGTGGGTTTCTCACCAGCAGGAGACAGCGGGAGCCACGTGAGCCTAGCTGAGACGGAGCCCACAGCACCAGGTGGACACGTATTAAGACAGTCAGCTGCCTCGGATGGGGGCGGTACCACGGCACAATACGGCTTCTGGAAAGATTTGGTTCAGTTAAATCTGTTGAGGGGAACCCCAGTGCTTCATCTGTCATGTTAGCTGCTCCAAAGATACTGTGGTTTTCGAGGTGCAGAGGGGCCACCCCACCATCACAGGCTAACTCCCTTGCAGCTCTGAGAGAGGAAATTAAGAAGCTAATCCGGTGTCAGCGTTGATTTGCTCCAACATGAGGAAATGTAAACCGATGTTTTCCTCCACAGAATTCAGAATGTAGCTTCTGAGCCAGCCTGTTTGATCTTTGTTAAATGAAGGTGCCAAGGACAAAAGGAAGAGAACCGCTTGGCTCCCAATCACCAGCAGCAGCGGCAGCGGCGGTGGCAGCAGGATCTGAGTCACTGTGAGATCCTACAGTGGCCACCCGCTGCGGACACCTTGCTTCCATTGACAGGGCCCTGGGCCAACTCAAAACACGGGGGTTGGGGAGACAAGGAGCACGCAACCAAGAGGTGCGGGCGCTGGGCAGGGTCATGCACCCTGCCCCCAACAGAGCCTTCCAGGGCTCCAGGGTGGCTGGGCCAGGTTTCTAGAAGGTGGGGGGAGGGGCTTCAAACTGGTTCTTGGAGCAAGGACCACACCCGTGAAAAAGGCATTGAGACCCCTGGGTTTTAGAACTTGATTTGCAAAATAGTTTCATGAGTCAAAGGTTCCCCGTCCAAGATGGGAAGGTGGGTGCTGGGGGCTCCCCAGAGGAACTCACTACAGTGGCCCGCTGATCCAAGAAGCCCCAGTGACAGGATGCCCATTGCCTAGCATGCTGGCTGGCACAGAGTGGCCCCAAGACAGTGGTGAGCAAGTGGGCAGACGGGCTTCACAGGGGACATCTGTCCCCTGGAGCCTTGTACCAAATCTGCATTATATCTGCTGATGTGTTTCACATCGGTCTTCCCCACCAATTGTCACCCATGGGCTGGTCTACTACCTTGTAGTAGACCAAAGTGTTCTCCTTCAAGCCCAGGGACCCTTACTGTATTGTCACCTTGGGGTCCTTGGCACCTGACACAAATCTGTAGTGACTCAAGGACAGATGGACTAAGGGACAGAGTGCCTGGTATCAAGGAGCTGGCTTGCGGGAGTGTGGGAGTCTAACCTTGCACACGTGCACACACACACACACACACAAACACACACATACATACACTTTCCATTTCCTTAGGCTCCTCAGCTTCTCACCCTGGAGGCTCAGGCTGCTGTGACATATGAAGGACATCATATGACATGACACAATTAGGAACTGTGTGTGGCAGCTGAAATGGAAGGACACAGCAGGGACAGGTTGTCTGCCAGCTGCCTGGGACACTGGCCCCAGCCTGGGAGGACCCAGCACAGCTTGGTGCCCTGGGCCCACCCCAGAGCGAGGGGCAAACGCTGGCTTAGAAGCCCCCTGAATTCCTCCCCCAGCCAAGCTAGGATTCTGTGCACAACCACACCTGCTCCTTTGGGTCCTACTCTGTAGAGAGCCCGAGTCGCTACTCTCCTTCGAGTGGTCAGTCAGCAGGAGAGGTCCAGTGAGCACTGAGCTGGGTTGCAGCTAGCGGTGAGACAAGATCCCTGCCCTCTGTGGGGACATGAAAGGATGGTCACTGGTCCTACATGGTACTCTGAGCAGGGACACATCTGGTTTGGCAAGTACGAAAAGGTACTGGGCCCTGAAGGAGGACACTGGTCCACTACAGGGTAAAGAAGAAAGGACCAGGGAAAGCATGCCAGCAGGGGGGAGCCCCCGGGAAGAGTGCACCACCCACTTTGCAAACCAAAGCCTGAAACCCAGAGGAGAGTTAGCTGAGGTCACGACAGCAGGACCGGGACCAGAACTCAGATGGCTCACTGGAGCCCACGTCGTGCCATTCCCTCAAAGCCGGGCTCCCCCAACCCAGGCAGGGCTGGCAGGTGGGCAGGCTGTTTGGGGACCTTCGGGGCCAGGGCACCACAAATGCAGAGAATGCTGTTCTCACCACTGGAGGCGGGCGTGGGAGGCAGCCAAGGCCTTGGGCTGACGAGGGGTCTGCCCGGCTCAGCAGCTGCACTTGGCACCCTCAGGGGCTCCGCAACCCCAGGCGGGAGGTTTTCCAAGAACATCCTGGTCCTGCCAGGCAGGGCAGTGCTGAGTCAGTGGGCACCGCACCTCGGGCAGCTTCTCAGAACACCACCCCGGCTCCCACACCCGCCTGGGACAGTCAGCCACCTGTCAGTCATAGCCCAAGGACACAGTGTCTGCGCGCTGGGACAACAGGCTGGACCAGGTGCTGCTCCAAGGAGGGAACACAGAGATCTCTGTGCACTGGCTTCCGCTGGCCTCCGGGGCCCAATCGCTGTCCCAATCTGTGTCATTTCCCCATGTCTTGAAGCACCTGTTGTGAAGACAGAGCCTCCCTCCTCACTGGCCCACACCATTATGTCCCCAACCCCAGCACTTACGCCGCCACATGAATTGGCCAATGAGTGACCACAGTGGGAGCTGATGGCAAGCCAGCCTCGTGGGAGGAAGAGGATGGCCAAACCACGCCCAGGGCATGGACAGGGGTGTCTAAATCCAGTGCAGGGAGAAGAGCTGACCTGAGTCCCCCTGCAGCAACCACCAACAGACTCGCAAGGTGCTTGCCTAGGGGTTGAGAGACACAGTCCAGACCATCACTTGCTTCTGGTTGTGAGCCCACACAGGCTCTTCCAGGTTCTCTTCTGTCCACAGGAGCTGTCACTCCCTTGTTCCTGTCACTCCAAGGGCAGCTGCATTTGATGAGTGGGGGAGGCGGGAGTTCAAAGGCACAGCCTGGAAACAGCCGCTGTACTGGAGGTGTGTTGAGTGCCACCTCCCAGGTCCACCCTGCACACCGCACCCATCCCCCTGTGCCTCCTGCAGGCGCCTGTCTCTCCAGGAAACGCAGCTCAGCGCCTCCCTCGGGGCTCCCTGGAAGGCCAGCCAGAGCCTCCTCTGTGGACCAGCTTGGCGGTTTCCCCCGAGGGCGCCAGGGCAGGACAGGGTGGAGTCTGTGTCCCCCGTCACTGGCTTTTCCAATGGCTACCGACTCACTGCCATCTCAGATGTCTTCCGAAGGTTGCAAGGACAGCGCAAGGATAGCCAAGGAGGCTCAGCTGGCCATATATGTGCTTTCGGGAAGAAACTGGGCCCAAGAGCTCTGACTTCACCGTGGATTAATCCACCAATGAGCTCGTCATTGGAGGGGGGAGCACGAGCTGGGGCCTAGTTGGAGGAGGCGATCACGGGGGCGTGACCAGCACAGCCCACTCCAGACCTCTCGTGTGCTGCCTGGGCAGTTCTGGGAGAGGCCTGTGACCTATATAAAATCACATCGGGCAGAATCCGTAATTCCATGTGCATGGCCTACCTGATCTACAGTGAAACACATGGTGTCCTGTCACACCTGTGTGCATGCACGCAGATGACACACAGCACGTGCACGCACACACACACATGCGTAAATGTACCTATCACAAAGCACTGTCCACGTGTGTGTCACAGACTGCTGCACATCCCACGACACAGTTGATTATAAGATGCACACAAACTCTCAGCCCTCAGGACCGCATGGCATCAGCAGGAAGACAGCTCTGGGGCCCCGGGCCCGGTGCGCACCCTGCAGCCTTCGCCTGTGCCTGTTTTGCAGACAGGTGTCCCTGCCCTCAGCTGAGCTCAGGGTTGGAAAAGAAGCGGGAATGAGAAACAAGGGCACCCCGATTCGTGCTGATGCACTCAGCAGGTGCCACGGTAAGGCTGTCCCATGACCCAGGGCCCGGGCTCAGTGGGCACCAGGTGAGGCAGGTCAGACAGGTCACTTCCCAATTCTGGGTCTGTTTCCCTATATGTGCACACAGATGTGGTCCAACCCCAAAGGCTCCTTGAGTTGAGGAACCTGCTTGCCCCGAGGGACCGACACTCCTGGCCCGGGCAGCTGGGGTCTGGGTGGCAGGGCTGCCATTTGCTGGCCTCCTGAGATTTACCGGTTAACATAGAAGGAAAAATGCAAAGAAAGCCAAGCGACACTGCACCCCAAATCCCAGCAAATTACGAGGAGGTTCAGCAGAGGAATGAGGACTGTAGCTCTCCCTGACACCAGGGCTCCGGGCTTCTGCAGCCTTCGGTGAGGAAATGAGACAGCAGCCGGTGACACCTGTCCGTGAACTGCAGGTCTGCTGGCCACGCACAGTGCAGAGCCCGTCGGGGGGTGGGGCGGAGGACATCCTTGTCACCCTGTACCCTGGGGGTTAGGTCAGGGCCCCTGCGGACCACCAACGCCACAGCCCTGGGGCTGAGTGATGGCCACGCTCAGCCTCCCTCCCAGGCTGTGGCCAGGAATGGTCCAGCAAGGTGCTGGGGTCCTGGGACACAGGGAGACCTGGAGCCAAGCCTGCCGGGCAGCCCCTCTACCGAGCTGGTGCTTCTGGCTGGCACGTGGGCTTGAGGGCCAGGACAGCCTTTGTTCTCTGCGACTCCTCCTGCCCCAGCAACAGGCTTGGCCAGCAGCGAGCTTGGCCCCAGCGGGCAGTGAGCAGGCTTGAGGAAGACAGAAAAGCGTGAGAGGAAAGGCGGAGGGTCAGGGGAGGGAGTTCAGAGCACCAATGTGGGCAGCGCTGTTTGCTAAGCACTTGTGCACCCGCCAGGGCTGCCACTGCCTTAAACGCAAGGTCTCCTCTGTGCTTCCAGTGACCCTAGGACAGGACGCTGATCTTGTCCGTACTGCAGAGAGGGTGATATACAGTAGCTGCCCAAAGTCAGGCTGCAGCTCCGTCCCTCACCACCACTCCACACTGCCTGATGCTGGGCCGGGAAGCCTTGATTTCTTTCCAGCACCTTCTCCTGCTCCACAAAGCGCGAGCAGCTCCCACTCAGCAGAGGTGGCATCCCCGGGACTCCAGTTTTACAGCCTCCAGGGGAACCCGGTGCCTGTCCACAGCACAGGGCACGCAGCCAAAGCCCTGTCAGGGGACCTTTTGTAACTGGCAGAAGATCTGTTCTCATTCCCAAGGACAGAAGGAGCCAGCACGGTTATAGATTTGGGCAGAGACAACACAGGGAGGCACAGGGGCATGGCTGCTGTGCAGAGGCAGAATCAGGAAGCTGAGGGCGAGGGCCTGAGGGAGACGTGTCAAGGTGACAAAGCGAGAGCCGAAAGACCAGAGGCGAGGAGGACGGTGGCGTGGCGGGATGGCCCTGGCTCCCCTGCGCACTTGAGCAGGTCCTGGGACAAAGCGCTCACCCTCCCAGAGCCTCAGCCTCAGGCCTGGAGCAGAACAACAACACGAAACCCAGTCAAGCAAACTGCTTTAAGCACAGCGTCGGGTATACGGAAAGCACCCAGGAAGTGGCAGCACTCGGTGGTGGCGGGGTGCAGGGACCCTGAGGGGAGCAGGGCGGTGAGGGCCCGGCAGGGGAGGCCGAGGAGGGAGCAGCCGCCAACCTGGAGGGACGTGAGCTGACAGCACGTCTGGGCCCAGCGGAGCCAGGGACAGGGGTGAAGACACAGCTCGGCTGAGTCACAGCGCCGTCTGGACAGGGGACACGGCTGCCCTGTGTTACTCCAGGCCTGGCACCGACCTGCACGAAGGGGCCACCGCACAGATGTTCAAGAGTTTTACACACAGCTCCGTCGCCCAGGTCTATAATGAGATGATTTCCCTTCCGTTTCCCTTGGCTTGGTTCCCTCTCACCTCCCTCCTCAGGTGCCTCTGTCTTCGGCCCACACTTCCCAGTGTCTGTTGTGCGCTGCGGTGCCCCCAGGACACCAGGAGGTTATCACAGGAAGTCCAGGACGAAGCAACTGGACTTCAATAGTGAGTAATGGAAACACCGAGTCTTCACTGCAGTTGGCCAGGGCGCGCTGCCGGCCCCAGTGAGGCCTCTCCTGTGCCCACGTGAGCCGGGCATGAAGGGTCAGTTGTGCTGTCCCTGCCTTTCTAATTCCCAAACCTTCCAGGAAGACCACGGCGTAGGCCGACAGTGGCTGAGAAAAGAGTCCTTCATCAAACCAGGGAGCACTGTGACTCAGAACCACAATGAGAAACTAACCTGAGGCTGACACATGGCCGCCTCCCCAGGGCCACTGCTACTGGTGAGCTCACCCAAGCCTTGGCCTGGCACAGGCCCACACACTGGGAGCCGGGGAGATGTCCCGCCCAGGGCAGCAGGGGTTCCCCGAGACCCAGAGGATGATATCAACTCGACACACACACTGGTGTACAGACAGCACTGAGCCGGGGGCCCGACCCTGTGCCAGGAAGGGCGAAGGCAGCCCTGGACAGGGAGAGCTGTGCCTCAGTCCACAGCTGGGCTGAGCTCCGTGTGGTCCCACGTTAGAGCCGCAGGGGGCTCTTGGACCCCTACAATGACCAGTCATCAGTGTCCCAGGAGGGCTGCGACGTGGCCCAGGGCGATTTCCAAAGAGGCCGAGAGCAGCACTCCCAACAGGTGTAGCAGAATGTCCTCCAGTCCGAGGGGGACACAGGCAGCACATCCCCTGTCTAGCACCATCCGCTGGCTCTTTCTCTAGGTTGAAGAGCCGAGAAACCTAGCACAATGGCTGGGATGCGGGACTCTGGGTTCGGACAGGCTGGAGCTCAAGTGGAGAATCTTCTCCTCACACCTCCCCCTCACCTGCAAGATGGGACCCCTAATCCCATGCAGTAATCACTCAATAAAAGGCAGCTCTGATCCCAGCCGGATCAGGAGGAAACTGTGAACGTGGGTGGCAGCCCTGTTTCTTGGGCTCACCGTCTTCAGCATTCACGCGGATTCACTCATCCGTCCACTCAGAAGACACACAGTCAGGGCGAGGGGCTCCACGCCAGGAAGAGCTCTAGGTCTCGGGCTCAGTGGTGATGAATCAGGGAGCTTAGCTCAAGGAACTGAGTGGAAACAAAGAACCAAGCTGCCGCCACAGAGCCCCATGAAGGAAAGAAGACCAGGCAGGGGACAGGAGGGGCCAGCTGGGACCGGGTGGTGGCCAGTGGGGGGACAGGGAAGCCAAGGGGTGAGGGTCCCCAGGGACATTGGCCCAGCTCCGTGGTGAATTGGAGCCTAGGGAGAGGCAGGAAGGGCGGCCCTGGTCTTGAGGAGGGGGCTGTGTGGCTGGGGACCCTCATGCTGCCCCAGGCTGAATGAAGAGACATTTCCAGGAGGCGCCTCAGTCCCACTGGCCGGGGCTCTGACGTTAAACAGACCTCTCCCCAAAGCTGGCTGCCTCCCCCATCCCCACAGGCCTTGCGAGAGTGCGGATCTGGGTGGAGGGACGGTGCTGTCCCCCAGTGTTCTAGATGGACAGGGTCAAGGTTAACACCCAGGAGTCTCGGGCCGGCCCGGAAGGCAGCTGCTCCGCAGAGGTCACTGCCCCTACACAGGGCAGCCATGGTCGCCACGTCGAGTCCGGGCAGAGCCCTGGCTCGCAGAGAGGAAGAATGAAGCCGGCTGCTTCTGCCAAGGGCAGGAAGGGGGCCAGCAGTCTCGCTGCCCAGCTCAGAGGTGTGGAGGCCAGACCTTGACCTTGATTTTGACCTTGATCTTGGTGTGGACAGGGTCCCCACCTCGGGGAGAGAGGCAGAACCAGAGCAGGGGCAGGGATGAGTCCTCCGGCCCCCCGCGGGGCTGTGGGAATGTAGGTTAGACAAGTAGGACACTTCCGAGCCGGGCGGCTGCAAGCCAGGTGCCAGGAAGATCAGGGGTAGAGGAGAAAGCGGAAGAGGGTGCAGAGGTACCGTAGGTGGGGTGCACACTGGCCCCTCACCAGCCACGCCCACACACGAGGGGCCCTAGTCAGAGCCAGAAGGTACGGAGGACCCCACCACAAGGCCCTCGCCTGCTGCACCCCACGAGCTCTCGGGCTGCTGACCGCACTCAGTCCCTGCCCTGTCTGACACACGTCCACCGGTGGGCTGTGGCCAGTCCCCCAAAGACGTGTACTGAGCATGTGTGCTGGGCTGGGCTGTGAAGGATGCCAGCTGCAGAGATCCTTGGGACAAAGCCCGCGGATATCCGCTCGGTCCCTTCCGGCGATGTGACCTCGGTCAGGGAGTTCACACACAGGCTCACGGCCCCAACCCGGTTTCTTCCCCGAGGCCTCCGTGTGGTGTCCCGGCTGCCACAGCGCAGGCCTGTGGTGAGGCCCTGTGCAGACCCTCTGTGAGCTGCAGGTGCTGCGGTCATCACAGGAAGCGAAGGAGGCCTTGACACCCCACACACACTTGGGGTGCACATATCCGTGCTTCCTCTGTGCTCTGTGTCCTAGGCCAGCAAGGCCCAACCAGGGACAACTCTGCCCTCCCTGTGACATTCCACAAGGTCTGGAGCCCCGAGGCCCTGCCATTCCTGGTGTCTGGTGGGCTCGGTCCTGGGGGCCTACATGGTACAATCAAAGGTGCCACCCAGACGACATCCGAGGGCAGGGGACAGACAGCAAACACATAACTGAATGTCTAGAGGTCCGCCGATAAGAAGGGCTATGAGAAATGCAGAGAGAGAAGAAAGAAAGAAAGAAAGAAAGAAAGAAAGAAAGAAAGAAAGAAAGAAAGAAAGATGGGGGGTGGAGTCCTTAGGGAACTGCAAAAGAGGCTGGAGGGAAGACGGGTGAGCAAGAGACTTGGGAGGTGACAGGGCCCTGGGTGGGGCGCAAGTGTCACCTTCCACTGTGGGAGGGGTCTGTGCGAGTGGAACTCAGTGAGAATGCTGATCAGGTGACCTGCCAGGCTGGCGAGCTGTGAGGACAGCCCGTGGCCCCTGGGCGTCTCAGTGCTCGAGGACACAGGCCACGCCCCATGCCCACCAGGCCGAGCCGAGTTGTGGCTTGGGGGAGGCAGTTTCCTGTGCTGTGAAATTCACAGGAGACAAACTGTCCCCGCTTTGTTCTGGTTTGGGCAGGAAATGGGTCAAATGTGCCGTCATCTCCTCCGTTGTGCTTGTTGGTGGCTTTCAGTCATCGGAGGAGAGAGCATGTACAGTGACGGCCATCGACTGTCACCGCAGGGTGAGTCGAGACCTGCAGCCGACCTCAGTCTCAGTGAGAAGGAAACACAAGGACCCGCCCGGCCCGCAAACAGGTACTGACAGTGGCACGGGCTAGAGCTGGGACGGGGTCTTCTCATCAGTAACTTAAGAAATAGCAAAAAGGTCAGGCTCACATCTAATTAACAACACAAGGTACAAAAACCAGTCATCGCTGGGCATGGTGGTGCACACCCAAAATCTCAGCACTTGGGAGGCTGATGCAGGAAGATCACCTCCAGTTCAAGGTCAGCCTGGGTCAACAGTGAGTCCAAGACTGGCCTAAACTACACAGCAAGATCTTGTCTTAAACAGACAAACGAAAGCAGCAGTGTCTAATGAACAAGGCGCCGTGAGGGAGATGAGAGACTATGGGTTAGGCAGGACACTAAGAGCTCCGGGCACACGCCCACTCTCGTCAGAAGTACTGGCCCAGAACAGCGTTAAGAAGGACACAGGTGTCACACAGGTGTCCCCGCTGAGCTCGGCGAGGAAGGGCACCGCGCCCACCTGCATAGTGTGCGGAGAACAAGACGCCAAGTGGTGGGCGTACAGCACTCCTGCCTTCCCCACCAGAGTGGGGACCAAGTAACATCGCCATGCTGAGAGCCAAACGCATTAACACAAAGGTCACCGGCCGTTTGGACCGTCCCTGTGGAAATGGAGGAGCCAGGGAACCCCCAGAGCGCAAGCCAGCCGAGAGCAGGCCCACGCACCCCAACTCCAGCAGTGTGTGACCACAAGGCCTCTCTGCCATTCAACAAGTGACCACAGGAGACGTGACCACAGGAGACGCGCCCAGGCATCGATCTTGACATCAGCAGCCCTGTGGCTCTGAGGCAGGTCCCCTCCGGGTCCCCCACTTCCTGTCTCCTGAGATGTCCCAGGGGCCTGGCAGGAGACACTGTGAACTCATCCTGGGCCTGGATTTGTCAGTCAAATCCTTCCCCTGGACTGGAACAACAGCCAGAGATGTCCTTAGGCCTCACCCTCGTCTTTATGGCAGGGCACTGCAGAGACCAGCATCTGCTGTCACAGAGACACTGTCCCCAGCCATCCCTCAGGCCACCTGCAGAGCGGTTTATTCTATCGCAACCACTCCATCCAAGATCTGGACAGAGGGCAAGGCGTGGACAGCTGTCACCCACTGATCTCAGATAGCTTTTCAACCTTCCGCAACAATGGGCCCTTTACATCGAGGGCCTCCTCCAAATTTAACTGTCCCAATAAGTGTCCCCTCAGGACCTCTGCACCCCCAGGGTCTGAGGGGGCACCTTGCACCCAGAAGCCTGCCTGTGGGAGGTGGACCAGCTGCCCCCGCAGCAGACTCCTTACAAGTGGCCTGTCACTGGGTCCCCCCATGGGCAGAGTCGCAGGGGACTGGCCCAGGGGAGCCACGCTTTCCCCGGTTTCCTGAAGGACTCGGGGTTCAGGGGGAACCCAGGACTTGGAAACCAGTACCTTGCTAGGCTGTGGCAGTGATATGCTAGACCAGGACACAGATGACAGGGACTGTCCCGGTGACAGTTCCCCAGGGTCCCTGTCATTCCACAGTGTGCAGGAAGGTTGACTTGGAGGGTGCAGAGGTGGGGTGCGCTCAGAGACCCCAGGAATAAGCTGCAGGATTGCTTGTTGGAGCCGGGATTTCAGACTCAGGGTCTCCAGCTCCCCATGGAATGTTTATTGAGTGACTAAAATAATGAAAGAGCGAATTAATCGAATTAATTTTGTTCTGCTGGCCTCTATTCCCTCCCCCAAAGCACTGAGTGGGGCCAGGGCACTCAGGTATTCCTCTGCACCCTGGCGCCACACCGGCACCGGGAGAGGACCGGGAACACCTGTTACGCTGAACTGCTTATGTGCCTTTTCTCCCGAGGGTGGAAAGGTACTTCTCTTGGAAACACTGATTTATGTAAATACATGCATCTTCTTTGAAGCCAACCTCCTCGAATGTAAATAATAGGGGCTTCAGTGATTAAACCTGTGAGCATTTATACAAGGCTCTTTCGTATTCATTATCAACATCAATCTTCCTATCCGCCCCCTTAATATGCTCCTTATCAGACAAGTAAGATGAAGCCCCAAAAGGGCAAGAATCAGCCCACGGGTTCTAACATCTGGGCCAGGCTGTGTAGGAGGAAAAACTAGGGGGTGACTCGGGGTACAACTGAATCAGCAAGGGGCTTCGGGGACACGAAGGCTGTTGGGGAACATGATGTCGATGTGGCTTCAAACGCCACTCACAGAGCGCTTGATTAACTGCAAAGAATCACAGTGGTGAGCTCTCTGGTCACCGGCCCTGCCCCCAGGGTCACACTTAGGGTCTCCAACTAGGGGACATCCAGACATCACATGCCACTGATGTGTTGAGGTGACCAAGCACATGGTGACATCTGCAGGTGCCCTGGGCAATGCTCCCCACTCTACTGCAACTTCGAGGAAGCTGTCAGGCACCTCCAGAATGTGGGGCCCTCCCTAAGACACCCAGATGACTCCCTCCAAAACCAGTCATGGGAACACGAAAGCAGACAGGCGCTGCTCAGATTAAGAGAGATGGCAGAGATGACTGCCCTCGAATACAGGCCACTGGCTCCTAGGTTTCTAAAAAGCGGTAACAGTCATTCTGAGGACATGGGGTGAAAAATTAAATTACAGCTGAATAGCAGAGGGTATTATTGACTTGATACTCATTTCTACAGCATGATAGATTATTACATTTAAACCTCTCGGTTGTGATAAGGGTCTTATAATTTGGTAGAAGAAGGTCCACATTCTCAGGAAATGCAGCCAGGGCAGGCATGGGGGTGAAGATGCCACGATGTCTGAAACTTACATTTTTTTTTTATTTTAAAGAGAATAAAACAAAAGAGGACAGAACAAAGCAGGTCAGAACAGAACAATGTAAGCAGCACAGCACTTTACAACAAGACAATTGGGTATTAACAGTAGCTACCATAATGTCTCTTTCTTTGTACTAGCTGAGCATGGCTTCACATAAAATATTATCAAACATAACAAAATAGTATAAAGCCACTCAAGAGAATGAAAGAATTACAGGGCATCCTGAACCAAATAAAGCAGAGACAGAATGCGTGTGCATGGCAAGGAGAGAAGGAGGGGGGCGCAGGACACAAGCAGCCCATCACGGTCAAGGGCACCCGTATTCACTGTGCGCTTCCTCCAACTTTTCTGTAAGTTCGAAATTTTTATTTAGAAAACAGAAAAGTTGGGAGGAAAGCAGGTATTCAGACTCAGAGGCCCAGGGCTCCCAGGACAACTGTAAAGTCCCTGTCATAGCTCCCCCAGGCCTGCCATCGGCTTCTGCTCATCAGTAACTGGGGGAGGGGTAGCTTTCCTCACTCACTAAAACACTATTTTCTGTCCACCGAGTACTCACTGTGGATTATCGATTTAGGTCTATTTTCCACCCCATTTTCACTTTAATAGTAACGCACATTTGCTAAATACCCAATTAGAGGCTGCACGGAAGGCCGGCCTCCGCTCTCTCAGCCGCATTATCACAGGCCTGTTCCTCGGTTACAAGATGGAGATGGGGGACTCGGGTCCACTGCTGCTACCTAATACTGCCCCTGCAGGTCAACAGCCCTGCCTCCCTGCAGCCTTGAAGGATTCCTGCAGAGCTGCTTCCTGGGGTTAGGTTTCTCCCTTTCTTGCTTTCTTTTTAGAAGACATTAGGAGGGAAGAAAATGCTGTCTTCCACCCCTGGGAGACTCATATCCCAAGATCTTCCGTAAGATGCTTTCTGGAAAGTAGTCTTCTGGGCCCCTGGCTTCCTCCCTCCTTCAGTCACTCAGCAGTCACCTGCTAAATGCCCCGTGTGTGCTGACGTGTGCTGGGCGCTCCTGCCACCCATGCACCTTGGGGCAGGAAGCACGGAGTGGCCAAGTGGGGAGGGGAGGGGAAGGCCTCCGAGGGGGAGTGGTGCTTTCTCAGAAGGGTCTGGAGCAGTGATGGGCTGGAACAGCACAGGGCATCACTGCACAAGGGGCCTGAGCCACCTGCTGCAGGACCCCAGTGTGCCAGGTGCTGCCCAGCCCTCCCGGGGCACTTGCATTCCATGGCTGCTGTGAGCAGAGTGGACCCTCTGCTCTGTGGCCTGCCGGTTGCCTGCTGTGTCATCGTCCACTGCAGCAGGAGGGATCTGTTGTGACTTGTGCAGTGCTGACCCGTAACCCTACCCCCACTCCCCAGCCCAGGAGCCAGCTCCCCTGCATGCCTGAAATTCCACCCCATCACCCCTGGCTCAGTGGATTTGGGCTCTGGGATTCAAACTCACCTTGCCCATGCTCCAAAACAATGCCAGGCTACTGCCCAAAAGTGTGCCACCCACTGTGTGCCGGAGCAACCACTGTGACCTCAACCCCGACCTCCCCAGGAGTTCATTGGGCCTTTCTGGGTATCCAGGATTGTCCCCTAGATGAACTCGCAAACAGAAAAATTAAAATTACATCTTCTAGTGCCAGCCTATCACAGGTACAGCTGACACTTATTCCACACTCACTGCATGCCAGGCACTATGATGCACACTATGCATCTGGTGGTGGACGTGTAGCTGCTCAGATTTCCTAGGATTCCCAGGATTCCCACCTGTCCTCCACCTCTGAGCCCCTTCTGCCGTCTTGAATCCTTGCACGGTCATGTGACTTGCCTTGGCCAATGAAATGCAAACAGTGGTTTGTAGTTTGTGACTTGTGCCCCTGTCTTTGGAAGCCTTTGGGAGCCAGGACATAATTCCCCACAGTTTATCTTCCTGGCTGTGGCAAGAATGGATGTATAGGGATATTACAAGGTATAATCTGGAAGCAGGGTG
>PVJX010024831.1:0-27630 GCA_004027295.1 Dolichotis patagonum | reverse complement strand
AGAATATTAAAAGAAGCAATTATTTCCAAGTGATATTTCTTCCAGAATGCAAGCATAAGTCAATTTTAAGCATCCTACTAAGACCGGCATGATGGTACATGCCTACAGTCCCAACTACTTAGGAAGTTGAGGCAGGAGAATCACTTGAGCCCAAAAATTTGAAACAGCCTGGGAACATAGTGAGATTTGGTCTAAAAAATAAAATCCTATTATTATTTGTCATATTAAAAGAGAAGAAGAAAAATCATACATATCATTGGTCTCCATGAACAATGGCAAAACATTTAACAGAATTCAACCACTGTTTTTGTTTGTTTGTTTTGTTTTGTTTTTTTGAGACAAGGTTTTGCTATACAGTTCAAGCTGGACTTAAACTCACTTTGTAGCCCAGGCTGACCTTGAACTCATGGTGATCTTCCTTCCTCCATCCCCCAAGTGCTGGGAGTACAAGCACAACCACTATTCTTGATGAAAAAAAGAAAAGAAAAACAAAACAGAATGGAAATTTATGGATGCTCCTGAGCATATCTTTGGGAAACGGAGGTCCCAAAAGTACTGGGAACAAAATAAGAAGGCCCACTATCATACTTGTATTTTCCCTTATTCTGGAGATACTCACTGCTTATGCCTCTCAGAGAAAGCCCAATTAGAGTAGCATGCCGGCCCCTTCACACTCCACTCCAGGTAAACAGGTGAGTGTGGGGTCCTTCTTAGGAAGAAGCCACTCACAGAGAGCAGGCATTCCCCTCTGTACTTACCCTTACCTCAGTCTTACAGAAGCAACCATGCCTACGTCACCACCTGAGAGTGTCCACTCCCACCCCAGTACCATGACAGGATGTGAGGTCAGCATGAAAAGCTCTGGCCATCCCCCAGCTACCAGCTGTATTCGCCAGCAACTCATTCTCAGCTAGTTCCGCCTGACCCTTTTTAGCTTTATTATCTTGTCTCCACAGGTTCAGAGCTTGAGCAGGGAGGAAATGAGTTGTTGTGGGTTCCCAGTGAGGTCCCATCAGTACTGTCCTGTGCAGTAAGACAAGGCAACAAAAAAAAGAAACACAAAATAAGAAACCTTAGGTATAAAAAATGAAAAGGAAGAAGAAGCAAAACCTAAGAGTGAATCACCCAGAATGCTAAGGGAGTTCAGCAATTCAAATGAGTTCTTACATATGTAAATAGCATTTAATTAGCAGGTATACTACCATAGGGAGCCTTATAGTATCAACAATAAAGATTAAATGTCTAGCAATAAATTTAACTAGAAACGTGCAAGGTATATGTGAAGAAAACTTTAAAATGTTGCTGACAGACACAAAAACACACCTGAACAAAGGAAACGGCAGTCAGTCTTCCTGGCTAGGAAGATACAACAGTGTAAAGGTGTTAGTTCTCTTCTGGTTAATGTCAAATTGAATGTAATCCCAGTGCAAAGTAGCAATGGCACCGTTTTGAACTAAGTCATTTAAAGATTATATGGTAAGTGTGCAATAACTCCAGGAAAGTCTAAAAAGGAAGAGTAATGAAAAATGACAAATCCTACAGTTGTAACAATATTTACAAATTCACACTTGTTAAAAACAATGACCCACTGCCACACAGACAGATGAACAGAACAGAATCAAAAGTCCAGAAAAGGACTAAAACACATACTGGAATTTACTGTATTGTGAAGCTGGCATTTCTAATCTGCAGAGGAAAAGTGAATTATTCAATAAATGTCATAGAAATAACTAGGTAGTCCTCTGGGAAAAATTAAGGTTGAGTTTATCCTCACACTTTACCCCAGAATAAATTCCAAATGCATCAAAGATTTGAATGTAAAAATTATAACTTTAGAAGAAGCACAAGAGGATGTTTATATGATTTCAGAGCAAGGATGGTCCTTTTAGATATGATAAAAATCAAGAAGTCACAAGTGAAAAAAATTGATAAAGTTGACTACAAAAACTGTAACTTTTCTTCAATGGTAAAAACATTCAATAAAATAAAAGCAAAAACAATACTCAATGAAAGCATAAATGGAGAAATCAAGGGACTGGCAACTAACCAGGGAAGAATCCAAGTGACTGGCTCTTCCTCCTTACATCAGTGGGACCAGGCAACCAGAAGGAATACCAGTCACACTGTAGTACCCCCACTAGGGCACACAAAGTGGACAGGTGGGACTAGTGGTGGAAAAGTCCGAAGCAACATTAACAATCGGAGCCAACAGGTGGTAAGTTAGGTGAACCAGCGTTGTGCTTGGAGACAAAGACACACCAAATAGAAGCAGGCAAGTGATGCTGCCCCTGTTTTTCTTTTCTTCTTTTTTTGTGTGACTTATTTTTATCTTTCTTTCTTTTCCTTTTTTCTTTTCTTTTGTTTTCTTTTTTCTAAATGGCTAGGAAAGACTCCAACCACAGAAAACTTATCCCATTCCCTAAACCTAGATACCAAGTTCAGATAATCCCTTGTGTATCCCTTATTCTTTCTTTTCTGCCCTCTTTGCTAGGTTCCCACAGCTTGTGTGACCATCCTTTGTTCTCCAGTCCTGCTTCTCTTTCTTTTTCACTTATCTTTGTTTTATCCATCATCCTTCTTAAATTTTTCTTCCACAGGGTAAAAACTACTCTACCAAGGGGAAAGACTTGGCATACAAGCTCGTAAATTATAATCAGGTCTGTTGCATAATGGTAGATTTTGCTCCTATATTTTAAGGTACAAAATTAATAGCACAGTTTCTCACTTTCTCAACTGTGCTGATGCTGTTGTTATTGTTAATTATACTACTTTAAATAGGACATCAAATTTGTTGCAATCAATTGTTCTCTCATCTGTAACAATGCTTGGAAACTCTGGGGTAAGATAGCCTTACCATAGTCCAACACCAAAAGACTTGGGACTCAGCCAAATAAACACAAACATCTCATTCTTAATTAATTGAAAAGGTAGGCTCTTAGGACAGACACAAACCAAGAGCGTCTAATACACAGAAGACAACCTGAAGAACAGGTTTTTTCCTAGATAGGTCTTGATCCTAGTAATATAGCTACCTACTACAAAAACTCACAAGGATAAACACAGAAAACATAATGAAACAAAAATTTTTGGAATAGAAAATGACAAGACCCAGAAGCAAAATGCAATCTCAGACTTGCAACACCTCAAGAACAAGTACAGGAGAATCGAGATAGGGGAAAAGGCAGACACCTGAAGTTTCTGAATTGAAGTAAAGAAATTGAAGTAAAGAAACAAATCTTTGGGCCAGGGATTTAGCTCAGTGGCTTAAGCGCCTGCCTGGCAAGCGTGAGGTCGTGAGTTTGATCCCCGGTACCAAAAAAAAAAAAAAAAAAAAAAAAAAAAAAAAAAAAAAAAAACAAATCTTTGAGGCTATAGAGAAAATCAGATCAGAAATAATCTCTTAGGTAAACCAAAAAAGAAAGAAATGACAACCACGATGAAGGAACTGCTCAGCAAATCTAGAGTAGACACAGATTTAAAAAATAAAGGAGCATAGGAAAATGATGGAAACTTTGAATCGACAATATAGGAAAGAAATAGAATGCATGAAACAGACTCAAACTGAGAAATAAAAGATTCTCTTGAAAGCTGGTAAAACTTCTTGAACAAAACTGACGATAGCCTTTCAGACCTTGAAGGCAGCATCACAGCTAGCAATCATGAAAGGAAAGACCTCTTAAAAATAACAAAGGATTAGGAAATAACAATTCAATAGCTACAAGATGATGCAAAGAAAGCAACAGAAGATTGGTAGGTGTCAATGAAAAAGCAGGAGTCACCACAAAGGACATGAAAGTACTATTTGCAGAAGTAACAGCAGAAAATTTCCAAAGCATGGGAACAGAATCTGACATACAGATAAATCAGGCATAAAGAACTTCAAGTAGCCATGAACAGACTAAATCTACACTCAGACATATATAATCAAGATTCTAGAAATTCAGTATAAGAACAGAATATTAAAGATGTTAGAAAAAAAGAATTGATAAAACCCAAGTCCAGAAAAGAGGAGAAAAGGGTGAAATCACTACTGATCCTGTAGAAATTCAGAAGATAATCAATACCTACTTCAAAAATATTTACTCTCAGAGGATGGTAAACACAGAAATGGAGAGATTCCTAGATACATATGAGTTACAAAGCTGAGTCAAGAAGATATTAAAAAAATTCTGAATAACTCGATATAAGTTAATGAAATTGAAAGCACAATTAAAAACTTACCAATAAACAAAAGTCCAGGTCTTGATGCATTTACTGCTGAATTCTGCAAGAAATTTAGAGAACATTTAATGCCAATACTCCACAAACTCTTTAATGAAATTGAAAAGGAAAGCAATGCTCCCTGACTCATAACTGGAGCCAAGTATTACTCTGGTAACAAAACCAGAGAAAGACCCAACCAAAAAAAAAGAACTACAAGCCAATCTCCCTAATGAACATAGATGCAAAAATCTTCAATAAGATACTAGCAAACAGAATCTAGCAAATCGTCAAGAAGATTATACTTGGTGACCAGGTGGAATTCATTCCAGGCATGCAGGGATGGTTCAACATATGCAAATCAATAAATATAACATGTCATATCAACAGAGCCAAAGACAAAAGTCACATGGTCATATCAATAGATGCAGAAGAAGCTTTTGATAAAGTCTAACACTTGTTCATGATAAAAATCCTACAGAAAATCAGAATAGATGGTGTTTACCTCAATCTGATAAAAAGCCATCTATGACAAATCAACAGCCAATATCATACTAAATAGACAAAAACTAAAAGTTTTCATAGGATAGGATGTTCACTATCACCACACCTATTCAATATATTTTTGGAAACATGAGCCAGAGCAGTTAGACAACAGAGAGAAATAAAATGAGCAAGGATAGGAAATGAAGAAGTTAAATTATCATTATTTGCAGACAACATGATACTCCACCGAAAGACTTGTAGATTTAATAATCAAATTCAATAGCATAACTAGATAAAAGGTCATCACTCAAAAATCAATAGCATTCCTATACACAATCAACAAACTCGCTGAAAGAGAAATTAAGGAAACCACACCCTTCACAATAGCATTCAAAAATGAAATGCTTAAGAATCAATCTAACAAAGGAAGTAAAAAAAATCTATATATTGAAAACTACAGTACTCTGAAAAAGGAGATTGAAGATAATATTAGAAAATGGAAATATATCGCTTGCTCATAGATAACAAAAATCAACATGGTAAGAATGATCATACTTTCAAAGCTGCTATACAGATTTAATACAATCCTAATCAAAATATCATTCGTATATCTAACAGAACTAGAGAAAACATTTCTAAAATTATTCTGGAACCAGAAGAAACCTAGAATAACAAAGGCAATTTTGATCAACAAAGACAAGGCAAGAGGCATCACAATCCCTCGCCTGAAACTATCCAACAAAGTTACTGTGATAAAACCACCATGGTACTGGGCTAAAAACAGACCTGAGGACCAACAGAACAGATTAGAATATGTAGACAGAACTCCAAACACACTCAGACATCTTATCTTTGACAAGTGGGCCAAATATGTTCACTGGGAGAAAGATAGCCTCTTTAATAAATGGTGCTGGTAAACTGTCTCTCTACATGCCAAAGACTAAAACTAGACCCCTATCATTGTGCATTAGAGTCAAAATTTATTAAAGATCTAAATATTAAAACAGAAACACTAAATCTACTGAAAGAGAAAATAGATAGAAATCTTGAAGACATAAGGGTAGCCAGAGAGTTCATGAACAAAAATCAAACTGCATGAGAAATTCTTCAAAGAATCAACAACTGGGATCTCATCTCATTAAAAAAAAACTTCTACACACCAAAAGAAATCACCAACAGAGTGAGAAAATAACCCACAGACTGGGAAAAAATTTAGCCAATTCTCCTCAAAGTACTTTTTTTAATATAGAACATTTAAAGAATTAAAAAAAATCAGACTTATCAAATTCAAAGACCCAATCCAAAAATAGGCATATGAGATGAGTACATACTTCTTAGATGAAGAAATACATATGGCAAATAAATATCTGAGAAATTATTCAACATCACTGGTCATTTGAGTGATGCAACTTAAAACAACACTGAGATTGCATCTCACACCAGAAAGAATGACTGTCTGGTCATTGGTCTATCTGGTCTATTGGCCAATATCAAATGCTAGTAGGACTGTGGAGAAAAAGGAACCCTTCTCCACTGTTGGTGGGAGTGTAGACTGCTGTGACTACTTTGGAAATCAGTTTGGAGATTCCTCAAAAAACTAGGATTAGAGATACTGTTCGATCCAGCTATTCCTCTTCAGGATATCTTCCCAAAACAATTAAAAACATCATACTACAGTGTTATATGTGAACTCATGTTTATAGCAGCAACTAGTAATAGCTAAATCCTGGAAACAACACAAATGCCCATCAACTGCAGAATGAATAAAAAATGATGTGGTCTTTTTATACAATGGCATACTACTCAGTCATAACAAAGGATAAACTTGAGACTTTTATACATAAATGGATACAATTTGAGACCATTCTCATAAGTGAAATAAATCAAACTCATGTGTAAACATGGTATTGTCTCCCTGGTACGAGAAACTGAAAGGCTAAATATGGTCTAAAATGCACAATAAATATTGTGAAATGGGAAGAAATTGTTTAAAAGCATAAAGGAACTAGGATGAAGAATGGGGGAAGAAAGGAAGGAAGGGAAAAGGGAGAAAAATTCAAGTTAGCTATCCTATTAGTGTCTCTTAGTTCACTGGAAAGGAAAGCTCGCGCTAATATCAGTTGGAGAATTTTTTATGCGCATGTCTTGTACTCTGATAACTACTTTAAAGATGACAATATGCAGTGTACTAACCATTGTTATTCTCCTATTATTGTGTTATGAAATTCTGTTTTAACTTTTTTCCACAAAATAAAAAAAAGCATCAGTGGAAGCCTTCAGGAACTTCACAAACTCTTTCTAAAGTTCACATGGGAATTTCATCACATAAAAACTATTCGTAAGAAAACGATATGGTAAATAATGAACCAGAAAAACACTTTTGATTCATAATCCAGCCCAAATGTCAATTTCCTTTAAAATGTAGCTCTTAAAATCAATTCAAAAGATCAACACTTTACCCCAACTCTCAAAATAGGTGAAGGATATAAAACTCATGGTTAAAAAACAAAACATACAAATGGTTCTTAAATATATGGAAAGATGCTCATGGTTATAATAATAGAGATACAAATCAAGATCTCACTAAAATTTATTTTATAACTATTAGACTGACCACGATCAGAAAGTTGGATAACTTACTCTTGGCAAGATGTGGAAGCCAACACCCCTGCATCACTGGGGATGTCACCTGGTTCTGATTCCTTGAATGACAATTTTCAGTATCAAAGTACATGTATACATATGTGTGCCCAACAGCTCCACCTCTAGAAATTATTCTGATGACGTAATTACTCATGTGCAAAGTGGTGTTTGAATGAAAATTGTTATTAGTAACAGTAAAGATTACAACCAAAGTGCTAATTAATATGGAGTTGTTAAATATAAAAAGGAGGTATATTTAGCAATGCCATTCTTTGCAACCATGGACAAGTGTAAGAATATTCTCTATGAGGTGCCACCGGATGACCTGCAAGATACATTGCTCAGTGGGAAAAATGAGAGAGTGCAGTGTACAGTGTGCTACCAGATGTATTGTTTTAAAGGAGTGAAAAAAGACCATGTATGCACGTTTGTTTGCAAATACATTGCAGTACATTGGGAAATGTTTACACATGGATTTCCCCCAGTAAATGGCTGTCTTTATAAAGAACTGCCATGTATCTGTTTCTAGCTATGGAGACAGCAAAGAAAAAAATTACAGAGTATCATAAATAAGCCAGAAATCATAGTATAGGTGAAAACCATGTTGGTGACCAGGGACTGGGCAGCACCACTGGGCTTGTAGCAGTCAAGTGGCAGACGAGCTCCTTCCAAGTCGCCCTGTTAGCACATGGATCCAACAGCCAAGTAGAGAGAGCACTGGCCAGGTGGTTCCCAGTGATGAATTAGCCGAACGCCTTAAGGAGGAGAAAGCATTCAGACCCAATCCCTCATCTCCTAAGAAACCCCCAGATGACCCCACTAATTATAAGATAATAAGAGCATCTAGCAATCTAGTAATCTTAAATAATGCTCAGAGACCAGATCCATATGTCACAATGACAGGACAATGGGTTATGTAACACAGGCCACATAAGAATTTCAATGTTAAAATTCTAGACAGAAGCAATACCAGGTTGCAATAAAATTGGAGACTGTGTGAAAGGCCCAGACTTACAAATTTCACTGAGATAACAAGTGATGATAAAGTTAAAAAAAAAAAAAGTGGCCCTTAGGAGACGAAACCTCATCCCATGTCCAGTCAAGAAGCAAACAGCTGATAATCCAGATTTTAGTCTTAATGAGCATTACTTTTCAATGTAGGAAGACTTTCACCCTATCTAGCTATCAAAATAAATATCTAGACTGGGGATTTAGCAGCGGCATAAGCGCCCGCCTTGCAAGGACACAGTTGTGCGTTCAATCCCTGGTATCAATTTTTAAAAGAATAAATCAATAAAGTAAAATAAATAAATAAATACCAAAAACTTGAGAAATTCCAACAAATTATTTTACTGAACTGATACTTTTAGGATAAATATAATTGGTAGTATAGTGATGTTTTATTAATTGTTTTCTGCATATTTTATGCTTACTTGATGAGTTTGGAAAGGTAAAAAATACATTACAAAATTTCTCATCACAGTTTAAGCTATGAAAGGCCTTGTGCTTATCTAAGTTTATAACATGTTGAAATGTTTGTAGAATTTTGTTTTGATATCTTGCTACTAGGTGTATAATAATATGTTTTTAAATACTTTTAAAAATAGCAAATACAATGCATCTTTCTCTGGAAGCCCAGATATTCCTTCTTTCTTTATTGTCCCAGTCATCTACTGCTGTGTATAAACTATCCTAACCCTCAGGACAGTAGCTGAAAGCACAGATTTTACGGTATCTTGATTTCATAGGTCAGCCTCAGACAGGGCTTGATGGGGTGGTGCCTCTGCTTCTCAGAGAGTTTTCAGCGAGCCCCGGGGCTGGGGACAACAGCTACATTCCAACGCCTCATTTCTTGCAGGCTAGTGTCAGTGGGACTCTTCATCTCAGGACCTCTCCACTGCTCTCTGCTGCAAGACAGGCAGATTGGAGAGATCAGGCCTCCCACACCCACATGGAACCTGCCTGTCCTCTTAAAGGCAGGCCCAGTACTGGCAGAGTGTCACTTCTGCCATACTCCATTGCTCAAAGCAGTCACAGCCCAGAATACATTTAAGGGAACAGAACCTAGAACTTGACTCTTTTTCAATCATTAAACATTCTTTCCCAGGAGACCTTAAAACAGCTTGATGAGTTGGTGAGCTAGAGAGCTTGCATGTAGTTGCATACAGGTGGACTATCCAGTCGTTAGAATGTGATAATAATAGTTAATTCTGGGAATTTGACTGCACGCTTCCTAGATGCTAGGCAATGTTACAAATGCTTCGTATTTTTTGTTTATTTGTTTGTTTTTGCATCCTTGCAGCACCTCTGTAAAGGCCATATCATTATCTTCCCCAGGGCAGAGATTTGCAGGGTAAGTAATTTGACCATGATCACACACCTACCCACAGCAGTCAGGCTAGGATTCAAATCCAGGACCACAAAGGAGCCTGAAATGGGGGAAGACTAAGCTGCCAGCAGTGCAGATGAAGAAGAGCCTTTCAGCTCTGCAAAGGGCCCAGGTGATGTCCTGCGGGTGATGGGAGGGCTGTCATTTGGGCAGTGCCCACATTTGTAGGTGGGAGTGAGATGGAAGGGAAGGTTGGGAGATCATTGAGGAGACACATGCTCTCTTCTAGGTGTGAGAAGTGAGGCCCAAGACTTCGGGCATGAGAGAAGCGAAGGTGAGAAGAAACTGAGGAGCCGGGAGGGCAGGCACTGGTGACCTATGAAGATAAGAGAAAGCAGCTGCAGGCGTCCCAGCAGGGAGCCCATGCAGACTCTGTCGGAGATGTGGTTTAGCTCCCCTCACGTGTTCCTCTCCCTGTAGGAGGGACAGCAAGGCCCTCGCCTGGACTTTCCTATACTTGTTGGGATTGGGGGAAATGTGGGCAACAGCAGTGAACCCCACCCTCACCCCGTGAGGTCCGGAAGGGCGGGCTCCCCTGAGAGGCGGCTCTGAGGAGCCCACCCTTCTGGACCTCATGGGGAGAGCCAGTATGGAGGAGGTGCACCCTTGGCAGAGGTAGCCTTTCTCCTGCCCGCCACCCTTGCACACCACACACACATGGACTCCAGTCTGAAGCTATTGTGGACACTTAAATCCCAATACAAAGCAGTGTGACACAGTGGTTAAAAGTAAAGACTTTGAAATCAGATAGCACAAGGTCCAAATCATAGCTCTGGAATTACTGGTTATGCGACTGGGTAAACCACTAACCTCCCTCAGCTTGGTCTGCCCGCCTGGCTGTGCAGAATTATTGTGAGGATGTAGTGTAACAAGGTGCATCACATGTTTGGTATGAGGTCTAGGGCACAGTCACCTCTTAACTATTTAACTGCCAAATAAATAAATAACCTCACTCCTGTCGCTTTCATAGTCCACCCAGGCCTCTCCCATCCTACCTCCATGCGAGAGCATCTCCTGAAATATTTACATCTCCTGGATTGACTCTGCATCTCTGAATTACTCCCAAGAGAGGTAAGCCCAGTCTGGAACTGAGGTTTGTGTCCCTCCCCTCTCCACAGGGCCCAGGCGTATACTGGTCTGGTACCTGTAAGGGCACAATAAAGGCTGATTGGGCTAAATGACCAATTTATGACTTCTCTTTGAATAGGCCTTAGATGATTACCTTTTATGAGGCTTATACTTTAGACTTAAGATGTAAAACAGAAGCTGGGGTTAAGAGGCAAATAATGGGATATTTTATGTGCTGTTCTGGAGCAAAAGTCCACAACTTTATTGCGGTGGCTGTAAAAAAGCATGATTGGTGAAGCTTTGATTGATAAACCCACAGTGGAAAGAACCCTGGTTAGGAGACAGGAGACTTGGATTTCCTACCCTGCACAAAATTAGCCAGCCAGATGCCTTCACTGTCTGACCTTGGGTGCAAGAACAGGGACCCCCAAAGGACCCCACTATGACCTAGTCCAAACTGTCATTTTTCCTGAGTTTGCAAGTACTCCTGGGCATGCATCCTTCTCCAGGGTGCCATGATTCCAAAATCTTAAACTTGTGCAGTTTAGTGACTCTTACACTAGGCTTCCATGATGCTGAACTTGGGCTGGTGCAACTGCACTAGCTTCAGCTTCTGGAGTGAAGCCTAATAGTTGCCAGCACAGGCCGGGAGTTGAAAAACCTGGGCCTACATTTCCACCCCTCTTTACTGTAGTTTAACATTGAACAAATTGTTTAACAAGGACCTCAGTTTTGTCCTTTAATAAGGACATCAGTTTTGTCTATAGAGATAAAAATGGTGACTGTGGGACAAGTGTGCAGAAAGAATTAAAAACAAAAAAAACAGGCGCCACAACATTTTGACATCTGACACAAAGAAACTCTCCAGGACTGGGAGGTATTGTTGCCGATCTAAGCTTCTATAAGCTCGGTGCCTCAAGCATTCACAGTTCTCTCACCAAGAAAAGAGTACTAGCCTGTGATTTGTGACTCTCACATACTGCCCTGGGTCTAAATTTTGCAAGACTAGCACTCGGCCACCTCTTTCTGGAAGCAAAGCTGCCAGCATGGCCACGACCACCAGATGGCGACCTCATGTTGCCGGTCTCTCCCCTGCCGGGTGAGCCAAGATGCTGGCCCGTCTTCCCTCCTGTTCACCTTTGAAAGTTATTTTCTCCGATGACAACAGAACGGAGGCAAGTGAGGGTGAGCAAGTTGCAATTACTGTGCTATTTTTTTTCATCAATCCAAAGATTCCGCAATGCAAAAATAAATCGGGACCCAAGAAAGGGGGTTTGGCTTTGAAATGAGCACCGTAGGGACCTTCACCGTGAAGCCAGCTCCTCAAGGAGGTCACTCAGTGGCGCACTGTGTGCAGCCTAGGGGCGGAAGGCGGTGCTGAGCTTACAGATAAATCAAGGACCCTGTCCCAGCCTAAACCTCTCTCTGCAGCACAGAGGCCGCAGAGATACAGCACCCAGGCAGGAAGGAGGCCTCTCAAACTCGAGTGTTCTGGCCCAAACTCTCTAGAGTCTGGACCTCCGTTCCCTCTTCAGCACAAGGGCCAGGCAAGACCCGAGGACCAGGTGCTGGCAGCCCAGATCCCGCCCTGGGCTAAGGAGGCCAGTGGGGCTCCCGCTTGACTGGGCGGCACCGCGGCCAATATTGACTTTGGTAAACACCATTTTGCACAGAGCTGCAGGGCGAGGGCGGGGGCGCCTTGACCCGGGAAGGGAGGCAGCGGCTCCGCATTTAGACGAGGCCATTAGCTGCGATCGATGGCCGCGCCGAGCACTCCGGCCGCTGGGCGCTCCCAAATGAAGGTTAAGTTTGCTCTGCGCCCCTGCGCGGCCGGCCATGCGCCCGCATAATGGCCCGGACCCAGCCGCCCGCGCGCCCGGGTTGAGCGCAGGCCGCGGGGCTGCATTGGTGAGCACGAGAGGAGGGTGGCTGGGCCTGCAGATGGCACGGGTGCCTTTGGGTCCCATCCTGCGTGCGCTGGTCTGTCTTACTCTGGATCACCGTCCTGGATCCCGGTGGGGCTGGGTGGTGTGTGCTGTGCCTTGGCCTTGGCCCCCAGGCTTGGGTTAAACGTGTGGTCTGCACAGCGTGACTGTAGTGCCTGCCTGCCTGCCCGCCTGTGTGTCAGCCGACCGGGGCCTGCACCCTGGCCCTGTGTGTGTGTGTGTGTGTGTGTGTGTGTATGTGTGTGTGTAGTGACCGTGGTTTCATCCCTCCAAACAGGTGAGACAGGGACCTGCCCGAGAAAGGTGGGGAAGTGTTCACCCTGTGTCTGTGGAGTGATGCGCAGCGGGCCGTGGCATGGACAAGGGTATGACTGGCCTGACCACCAGGGCTGTCTGAGCAGGCATGAGTGGTCCTCGCTGAAAAGTTGCCACCAGGCCTGCAGAGAGCTCTGCAGCCCAAGTGGCCTCATGTCAGCTGGCATAGCCTTCAGGCCACATCTCCTGGCTGTCATGTGGTCAGGGCCACTCACAATGCGGTCAGCTGCCACAATGCATATTTAATCCATGTCTGGAGGTGCCCAGCATGACAATGGTATCACATTAATTCTCACACCCATTCTTCTCTCCACTCCTTACAAATGAGGAAACTGAGCCTCAGGGAGGAGAAACAGCTTGCCAGGATGGCAAAAGTCATCACATGAAGACAATGGAATTCAGACTGTGCTGCACCTTCCTGTGCAGCTGCTGGTAACTCGGGATAGGTGGCTTGCAATACCAGTTCTCATCAGGTAAGGAGTGAGGAAAAAGCCCTCTGATGCACTCACCTGGGTGGAAAGGTGACACTTCCTGGTGTCTTTCAAGATTCTTTTATCCTCATGTTAAAAAACCAGGGCCCAGAGAGGCAAAGGAAACTGCTTCAGCTCACTCAACAAGTTACCAACAGAGTAGGGATTAAATCTCTGATAGGATGGGTCCAGCTAGGGCCAGGTCCTAGCTGCCCTGGTGTGTGCTACAGAAGGGGCCCAGGCTCTAGGAGACAGTTCTCTGGGAAACAAGTGCCTTGCTTGCTCCTTGGACAAGATCCTGGCCCTTCTATGGCTCAGTACACTGGGACAGATGAACTCATGGGCTCTGAACTAAAAAGAGAGAAAGGGCGGGCTAGAGGGCTTTGTGTACCATCCCTATGGGGCATTAGGGAACGCATGGGGACATTTGGTTACATTGGACAGCTAGGGTTGCTAATACTCAGCAGGAATGAGGTTCCAAGGGCCAGGGAAGCAGGTGGCCTCGCGCTGGGAGTGGCCTCCTTCCTTCTCCTCTTCCCATCAGCTCCCAGAAGTCACCTCCTCCAGGTCTGATTAGATAAGCTGTCTGCTCTGGTAAATGAGTGACATGCAGAAGGAAGGCCTGGCACTGGGCCCCATGAGGTTATCTGTGTCAAGGCCATGCCACCCAGAGGGCTCAGCACCACCTCCTCTGGGGGTCCAGAGCCCACTCTCAACGTCCTCCTGCCTGCAGTGCCATCTCAGCCTGATCCATGCTCTTCTGCCATGAGCAGCAAGGACCTTGGGACTCAAAAGTAGGCTTGTTTTCCCAGGTGGCCACAGTGACACTGGGTCTGGAACCCAAGATTCTTGACACTGCCTAGGGCTCTCTCTTGTGCACCTGCCTCAAGGCACAGTCAGCCCTGCTTACTGCCAGCAACTCCTGAGCAACAACCAGAATTGTCTGGCTGGCTCCCATGCCATCTGTGCCTTGCCTGGTCATATGGCTCCAGAGGAATAGCTCCCCCTTCCTGGACCTCAGTGCACCCAACTATGAAAAAAAGACAATAAGTAATGCCTCCTGCACATCTCTAGGACAACAAGGGCTCCACGCACTGCTGCCACTCACTCCGTATGAACACAGGATGCCCTTGGGCAGTTCCCTGACCAGTCTCAGCCTTGGCCTGCAGGAGGGCTACCCCCCTTATCTCAGGGATCAGTTACAGAAGATATTGGTTGAGGGTTTCACAGTGCTGAGCACTGTGCTGGGCACTGCAAAAGCACAAAGACACACCAGGCCTGGGCCCTGCCCTGAGGAGCTCCTAGGCTGATGGGCAGAAGAACACGGCCCAAGAAGAAAGGCGGCATCCTGACAGAGACCCTGAGCGCTGAGCACCAGGCATGAGTGCTGCGATGAAAAATACACATAATCCTGCTTTGTGGCGAACGCATCACTGTTAATTTAATGCACAGTTACAAGTGAACAAGTGTTACCATAGGACAAAAGAGCTCAGGGAACAATGAAGATACCTAACAGGAAAGGGCCAAGGGAATCTTGCCTGAGGAGGGACTGCTTAAGGTGAAATCTAACCAGTACCAGGGAATTAACTAGGCCAGTGCTGGCCTGGCTGAAAAGTGACAGTCATAATTGTGGAGTCTTGATTTGAAGGCTCTTGAGTAAGAGGCAGTTAGGACATTCAGATAACTAGCAAGAGTCCAGTGTGACTTGTGTGATGATTCCATGGGTACCTGCAGAACGGTACATCTAGAGAAGTAAATGGATAGGTCTAGGCCACACAGGGCCCTGGGAACCATGAGAAGGAAGTAGCACCTAGTCTTAAGAGCAATAGCAAACCACGAATAGCAGCAGCAGAATGCAATGTGCTTTCAAGGGATCGTGTTGGCAAAGCAGGGGACTGCACCACGGATGGGGTGGAAAGAGGGCTTCTGAGGAGGCTGCTTAATACAGTGTGGGCATAGGGGATAGCTGGGACAGGACGGCAGAGGTGGGTAGACAGATAATATTGGCAAGCCTTGGTGATAGCTCCACTGAGGAAGGGAAGGGCAGAAGTGTCAGGTTGGCTGTCCTGGGGATGGGCTGCTGGGCTGCTGGTCTGTCTGGGGTCTGCTGGCACATCAAGTTCATTTAAGACACAGAGCTGAAGAAGTCAGTAGGTAGCGAGGCATACAGTTCCCAGCTTAGAGAACAGTGACATTATGTCATTAGCAAAGACATGGCAGATGAAGCCAAGGGCATAAGGAGGTGGCATAGCAAAAGAAGATTCACAGAATAAAAGAGAAAGGCCTGGAGGAGAGCGTCAGCCAGCAGAGAACCTGAGAGGACATAGACAGAACAATGAAGCCGGGCCACAGAGATGAGGGTTAAGCCCCTGGGACTCTGCACAAACTCTTCTCTGTCCAAAGCCACTTCTCCATGATGCCAGCTGGCCAGTGCCTGCTCCTGCACAAGGCAGGCATGGCCTGCTCAGAAGTGTCCCCACCCACTATTACTCCCCACTTCTCCTCCCCACAGCTCTCCAGGCTCCTTAGAACCCCAGTGTAGGGCAGCAAGACGGAGGGGCTCATAAGCTGCCTTCTTGCCATGTGATACGGGCAGCTTGCCCTTGAAAGCCTTACTGTCCTCGGCTGTCAAATGGAACAATAGCTGCTGCGTGGGACCTGTAGTTCTCATGAAGATCAAATGTTATCGTGCATCTAAACCCTATGTAATAATAGACGCTCAGTAAACAAAACCCACCATTATCCTGGCTCTTACATGTTGCTCCAACATGATCTGTTTTTGTTTCTTTTTCTCACTCAGCCCATAAACTCTTCCAGTGGTTGGAGTTTTTGCCACTTCAGTATCATCAGGGTCTGATACACAGTAGGTGTTTAGTGGAATTCAGAGTGGTTTAGGGACCTCCCGCAGGAGCAGGGCTGGACCTAGGCTCGGAGGATCCCAGGGTAACCCCCTCCAAGCAAGTAGCACAAGGGGAGGGGACAGGAGAGAAGAACACCTCGGGAGGGCAGCTTGAACACATTTTTCCCAGCTGAGGGGCTCGGAGATGACTTCTCTGCTGAACTTTGACCTCCGGGCCACATATCTTCTTTGAACTGTCAGGCAGCCCCCAGCCCTGTCACTCCCCATCTGAGGGGGCAAAAAGTGAAACTTCAGCCGTGCCCTGGAGCAGCCTCCAGTGAGCCCAGCTGTGCCCCATGTCTGGGCTGATTTCTGTGGGACTAGCTGAATCTCTTCTGAGACACACCGATCAGCCACGGCCTCGGCCTTCATCCCTGCCTTACCGCCTGCCTGGTCTCCTGCCTCCCAAGGTCTGCCATGGCTGCTCTCAGGCCTGAACAGAGGCCCCGTGCAGTGGACTGTCACCCTGCAGAGCTGGACTGGAGTCCACAGGTCTCACACAGCCAGTGCCATGTTTGGGGAGGTTGGAGAAATTTCTTCACGGAAATTTCTGGGCCTCGGTTTATCTAAGAAATGGAGCATCCATCAGGTAAATCACTGTGGGAGTTAAACATTCTTACCTAAATAAAGTACGTAGCTTAACGAGCATTGGCTTCATTCCCTTACCTTAGAGATGGCCCAGAGGAAAGGAGAAGTATTGTATTCCTGTGTACAATTACACTTCTGTGCCAGGAGCCAGCTCAACCCTCAGCCCCTCATCCACAGATTCTCAAACACTGAAGCAACGCACATATTTTACCCATTTTATTTACGATGAAACCATTATTGAGGGAAATGAAGGAACCTGTCTGAGAACAGGTAACATGACTCAGAAGTGGCAGATCCAGGGTTCAAATGTAAGATTATCGGGATTCAGGGCTCTGGCCCCAGGAGTCAGGCAGACCTGCTTCCCAGCCCCTCACCACTAAGCGCAAAGCTCACAGCTGCTCCGTGCCTGCCTTCTTACTAGAAGACTAGAGGGTTCCCTGACATCACATCAGCTAAATCCAGAACACAGTCCTAATGGAAGTGGCCTCGGGGTCTAGCCAGGGTCATGTGAGGGTCTCCAGACTTTGCCTGGCACCAGGACATGCTTGGTACGTAGGTACTCAGTATCTGAATGAAGGGCTCTCCATTGCTTTCTAGAACATCCATAAAGCTGATAGTGAGATATGCGGAAGTCCAAGGTAAGTAAACGTGAAAGAGTTCTTTAGTTTTTAATCCAAAGCATTGTGCTCCTCACATGATGTCACTGGCCCCAGTAGCACCAGAGGATAGCAGGAAGTTCAGGTGGGCTGTGGGCCCAGGAAGAAGGGAGGAAGGGTCTGATACTGAGCCCTGCAGGCCCCCAGAGACTGAGCAGAGCTCTGCATCTCTCCCCACAGGCTCAGGCAATCGGCCCTCTGCCACTCCAGCAGCGCTGCAGCCTCAGCCTACATAGCCTTCTTAGGAGCAAACATTGTTTGTTCTGGCATCACTTGATGACCTGTGAAGTTTAGACTTGCAGAGAGGCCAAGGGAACCTTCCTGATAAGCTCCTGGATGACGGGCAAGCCATGCAGTATGCCACAGTCAGCTTCGTTTGCAGTTCCCAAGGGAAGCTGCCAGGGTTGCGCTTGGCCTGTGCCTCAGGCCAGACAGGGGGATCAGGTGGGTTCACCTCCAGGGGGCTGCACTCCTGTACTATCCAACACCAGGTCATTGTTGTTGCTTGTGTCCTCCCTCCTGTGACCAAGATTCTTAGTGTTTCCAGCTAGGAAATCCAAGACCTGGACTCAGCCAGGCAGGTAAGAGGTCCCTATCCTGGGTAGAGTTGGGGGCCAGGATCTGCAGAGCACCTTCCCGAGCATAGGGCCCACTGTGCCCCTAGGAGCTCTTTTCTGCAGTGTCAGTCACAGGCTGCTAAAATTTTCTTACTGTTGGATTAGTATCCTGGCTTAAGAGCCTGGGAAGGCTGCGAAGGACAGGGATGGAGAGAGGATAATTAATAGTTACAGTGGGCAGTAGAATGGGAGAAATGGCTTCCAGTGTTTCATAGCACAGCAGGATAACTGTTGTTGGCAATCATTAATTCAATATTTCAAAATACCTAATAGGATTTTGACTGTTCCCAACACAAAGACATGGTGAGTCATGACAGATATGCCAGCTACCCTTTTTTGATCATTACACATTGCACACATAAATTGAAGCCCCACACTGTACCTATACAACTACTATGAGCCTATTAATATATACATTAATTTTCAAAATAGCCCTACTGTTAATGATGACAATGAAAAAATTATATTATTCTAATAGCTTCTTGTGGATTACCTGATTAGCTAGCTAACTGCTTTCTCAAACAAATAAAACAAATATTTAAATTTTTATTATGCATCAGGCATATAAGAGGTTATATTTAATTTTCTAATCAAACAGCCCAGGAAAATTATTATCTTTATATTGCACTGATGCAGAAAGCTCTTGTTAGAAAGATTACATAATTTGACTGAAGTCACAGGGCTAGCAGGTGACTCAGCCAGGATTGGAAAGAGTTGTGTCTGTCTCCAGTACTCTCTTTTAGCAATGCTACAATAACTAATCTTTCAGGTTGTCTTGGAAAAAATCAAGATAATTACAAGAGTAGAGATAGAATGGACATTATAACTTTCTATTGCTATATAGAAAATTACCATGAATTTAGCAGCTTATTCTCTTATAATCTCATAGTTCTGTAGCCCAAAAATCTAAGTGGGTTGTGTCTTCTGCCCAGGGTCTTAGGTCAAAATCAAGGTGTCATCTGGGCGGTGTCCTCCGGGAGACCCTGGAAAGAATGTGTCTCCAGTCTCATTGAGGTTACTGGCAAAGACCAGTGCTTTGCCGCAGTAGAAGGAGGCCCCTGTCTCTTGCTGACCATCAGTTCCTTGAGGCCACACACATTCCTTGTCACACAGTCCCCTTTGTTTTCAAAGCCAGCAACAGTGCAGCAAGTCCTCATACTTCAAATATGTCTAAGTTTTCCTTCTGCATGTCTGTGCCTTCCTCTGTTGCTGGTGGCTGGAGAAAGCTTGCTGCTTTTAAGGGCTCATGTGATTCTGTTGGCACCACCCAAGTAATTCAAGTTAATATCCTGATCTTAAGGTCAAGTGTGCCATATAACATAAACATCACTATTCACAGGTTCCAGAGATCAGAGCAAGACATCTTGGTGGGCCCATTTTAGGAATCCTGCCGGCCGTGGTTTCAGGGTATTCTTCAGGCAAGACTGGGATGAAGGAGAGCTTGGCCCTGGGAGTGTGTGGGACACTCCAAAAGCACTATGGGGACACTAGGTAGTCAAAAGGAAAGGGCACAGAGACAGAATCTGTGGTAGGGAGAGAAATGGGAAAGAAGGAGACAGAAAAGAAAGAGGCACATCTGTAGAGAAATTCAAGTTCTCTTTGTTGCCTCTCAGTGGCTGCCAAAAGATGTTCAGTAAATATGGTTGAAATTAAATGGCCCGTGTTGCTCAGTTCCCATTGAATGGCTTGGATTGAGATTCATTCTGTAGGTTGGTAGTGAACTGGCAGAGTTGGGTGATTGAAGCCTTAATTGTGACAACTACACTGGTTTAAGAAATGCCTAGTAGGGCCTGGGGATTTAGCTCAGCGGCATAAACGCCTGCCTTACAAACGTGTCATCATGAGTTCGATCCCTGGTACCGATAAAAAAGGAAAAAAATAAAAATAAAAAGAAGAAATGCCTAGTGGATTAGTAAAGCACATTGCTTGTGTCTGGTAGATCGTGGAGGCATAAATTTGAGTACTATATGTGATCCCTGGCCCCTTCCTGTCTGGCTTCTTCTCTGCTTTCCAGCCACCATAAACTAAGCATCTTTCTTTGCTCCACCATCACCTTCTGCCATGATGTTGTGAGTCAGCTGCATATGGACTGAAACTGCGACACAAATTAAATCTCTTCTCCTTCAAATTGTGGGTGCTCATATTGGGTCCAGCAACAAGAATGTTCATACATGTGGAATTACGCAGGCTGATAAATCAAACGGCTTGTTTTGATTAAGGGAGTTAATGTGGACTGATTTGGGATGGGTCACTTATTTATATGGGCTGCAGTGGAAAAATGTGATTGGGGTACAGTGGTTGTACTGGGTTGGGCTGAGCTATATTGATTTGCATCAGGCTGCTTTGAACATGCCTGGATGAATTAAATTGTTTCGGGCTCTATTGGTGTTGTAGTCAGGGTTTGCAAGGGAATAGATTTAATGTAGGACACATAATTTGTAGGATTATTTTATAATATTCACCCAAAAGTCAAATACAGCATGCAAATGGGTCCACATACTAGAGACTCAAAGACTCCAGTTTTGGGCCGGAATCCCATGGTAATGTTCTGCATGAACCCAGCTGAAGACCTAGAGCCCATGGCAGTGTCCTCCACAAGCCTAGCTGGAGGCGTAGAGTCCACAACAATGTCTCATGCAAGTCTGTATCAAGGATTTGCAATGGAAAGGCTCAAAGGTCAGTGGTGGAAGCTAGAAAGTCTGTGCCAGTGGGACGAAGGATCTCTGCACCAGGCTGAGAGATCTGCACTGGAGCCAGAAAATGATGTTCAAGGTAAGGACCAGAGCTCCCGTGAAAAGATCCAAAGCCATCCTCAGGGACTGCGAGAACAGCTGAGCTCATATCAAGAAAACCAGCGTAACAAGCTTCTCTGGGAGAATCAACAGCACACCATCCTCCCCGCCAATTCTGCTTTTACACTGTTGGCAGCAATCCTCAGGTGGGCCTTCCACACCCTGAACCACGCTGCTTCATTTCTGCTGGGTGTCACAAGTTGACCATTAGTTAACCCAACACAATTAGTTTGGGGCAGGGTTAGACTGAGTGGGGGACAGCATGGGTTGGGAATTCCCTAGCTTCTAACTGCAGAGACGGAATTCACTCTGGATAGTTTATACAGAAATAAATATATTCATGGTATTGAATGGCTTACAGAAATATTTGGAAAGCTGAAGAAACAGATTTTAGGCTACATCTTTGGGACTAAGTCCCAAAGCGAGGCTGCAGAACTGGACCACCAAGGCAGCTACTCCTTTTGCAACCATCAGAAAGCCATCTGCTGAATCACGAATCATGAAGCCGCCAGCCCAGCATCTGGCTCCAGAATCATGCTAATCAGCCTGTCCACACCAGCTGAATGCACACCTCAGTACGAAGGCACTGACAGGCTTTTCTCCAGAAACAAAGCTGAGGCAAGGACATTCTTTGGATAAATAACCTAAAATTGGGGAACTGTGCACAACAGCTGTAGCTGGGTGGTGGGGAGAGACACAGCACGCTCTTCTCTGTCAGCTATGTTCATTTCTACAGATATCATTGGAAGGGATTCCACTTTCTTTGCCTCTGTGCCCACTTGATTCACTCCTGAATTTTTCCCTGGCATGAACAGATGGCACTTGAGGAAACCCACATCACATATGTAGCTCTAACTTTAGGGCAGTCTAGGGAGTGCAGTTTCAGCCTTTCAGCTTCAGTGGGACATGAAGACACTGAAGGAGGAGGGAGGAATAGAGGCCACAGGAGATAGGTAGGTATCTGCCCCCATTAGCTAGGTGGGATGGGCTTGATGGAACAGGAGGGATGGGGTCGGCTTTGGTTGGCCTGGCTGACGTGGGTGGAACTGGGCTAGGTTAGGAGACCTAGGATGTGTGTGGCCGAGCACCCTGTGCTGGGTCTGGTGACAATGGCAGGATGGGATTAGCATGGATGAAGTGTGCCCAGAGCCACTGGGAGGCCAATGCTGGGCACCAGTGTGGAGCCCTTTAAGTGTAATAGAGTGTGTTTTGCTCTGTCAGAGCAAGGCAGGCAAGACTCAAAAGACAACATGTTAATGACAACAGTACCTTATCAGTCCTCCCTCCGTGGGCTTTGTTTCTACCTCTGGGCCAGCCCCATCTCTGGGCACTCAAGCCAGGACCAACCCCAGGCTTAGGATGTCTCTAGGGCTCAGCTCACCCTCTTCTGCCCTCCTTACAATGAAATCTATTATAGCAAGAAGCTTGGGAAATGAGTTCCAAGGAGAGAAACGTGCAGAATGTATTGTCTCCAGGCAAAGCCAAGTCCAGTCAGGATATCAGAGCCGTATGGTTTCTGCCCTCCACTTCTGGTGGGAGGAGCTGCAAATGGGGTGGAATTTGGGATGTCACAGAGTCTCACAGGTGCTGTGTTCACGGAGGCAAGGAAAACAGGTGCTGGACAGCACACCTGTTTCCGCACCAAGGCAATGCGTACGAGCACAGGGCTTCCCAGGTGGCAGTACTTCTCCGTGTATGTACGTCTCTCAGAGTAGCACTGTAAGGGAAAAGCTGCTCTGCCACATCCCAGAGAGAGCCACTCACATCTAGAGAGGCTAAGTGGCTTTTCCAAAGACACACAGCAGAGCTAGAACTCACTTTTTGTTACTGTTGCTTACACAAGTATTATCTGCCTCCTTGATCAAAATTCAGTTTCCATAGGGTATGCAACTTTGCCCATCTTGGTCATAGTGGTAGTATACAATATATATTTCCTGAATACAAAAGGCAAGAAATCCAAGCCTCAATAACCCATGTTCTTTCCATGATTCCACACATACACCTACACAGCCCACAGGTCACTTGTCCCAACTCCTTGCAGACTTATCCTACCTCTGATTCTGGGGTTGCATGGGCCAGGTCATGAATTCTTGTTCTTCCTAACTCACTGGCTCAAGAGCAAGAGAATAAGTCTCCAGACTCAGATCTAAGCAAGTCTGGCACCGTACTGGTACAGTAGGTACACACAAAAAAAGGTGTCTCCCCTTCCACACCTGCCTTTCCGTAGGCCCTCTGGGGACACCCAGCAGAGATGGCTGACAGTTCCATTTGGAACAACCCTGCTCTTCCAAGAGAGGACAGTAACAAGTCCAGGCTAGGGTCCAAGACCATGTCTTGACATAGGCCAACCAGCCTACAAGCATCTACTGCTCAGAACATGGTCTCATTCAGTACCTAGACAATCAGGAAGACAGGGTTGATTCTACCCATTTTGTATGTAAAGCAACTGAGGTTTCTAAAAAAGACACTGAAATGCCCACAGCTCCACAGCTAAAGAGTGCAAGGACTGGATCAGAGTCCAACCTGGGTGAGTCCAAGGCCCACAGCATCAATGCCCCTCCAAGCGAGAGCATCCCTCCTCCACCCCTGCGCTCTGCGAAGCGCAGGGCCATGTCCTCTCTTCTCTGTACCCCGCCTCTCTCTAGCCCGGGTCAGCAAGGGTGGGGGAGGAGGAAGGGTTCTTGCTGCCTCCGACTGATATTGATGGATGGAATGACTATTGTAAATGCTACCGTGTTGTGTAATCAGTAGGAAAATGTGACTCTGTCCCCAGAGATACCAATGGCATTTTGGAGAAAATCCTATCCTTGATTTTTCTGGGCCTGTTGAGTTAAAATGTCTAGGTGACAGGAACAGGCTGGGGACTCTGCCACACAAGACCTGGGAGGGCCACTTGCTGTTCTAGCCCCTCCCTGTGAGAGGAGGGTCGGAAGAGACCCTGCCACGGTGCTGAGGCAGGGGTGCTTGTGTGTGACTGTGTGTGCATGCCTGTGGAAAGACAGCAGAGGGCTAGGCGAAGAGAGCTCCACCTCAGCTCTGTCTTTTTGCCTCACTTCCTTTTCCTTACGGGAGAAGAAAGGAAAAAAAGTACCCAGATCACCACAAGGGTCGGTGAAAAGTGCAGTGACACAGTGAGTGCTGACAATGGTGGCCGCCCATGTCTGACGCCCAGTTAATAGCAAGTGAATGAAGGAATGAAAGAACAAAGGACAGAGAATGTGCCAAGACCAAAAGGACAGCGCTTGGAGTCAGGAGATCCAAACTGGAGCTATTTCTATCACCTACTAGCGGAGTGACCTTAGGCAAGTCACTTAACCTTGCTGAGCCTCAGTTAATAATAGCAATAATCCCTGCCTCTGCGGTCATTGTGAGGATTAAAGGAAAGTGTGTGTGTGGGGGGGAGAACCGCCCAGTTAACAGCAGGGCTCTGTGCAAATGTTAGTTGTAATTATCTGCGACAATTATGACCGCTCAGCAGGAGGCCCGTGTGCAAGTGGGGGTCTTGGAGAGAGGGTGGGCCTGTGACCAGGCTGTGTGTGCATGTGTACAGTGTGGGTGTGTTTGAAGAACTGGGGCCATTAGAAAAACCATCATTCCTCTAAGTTGTTCTTTCTTTTGCTAAACTCAACCTGCCAAGCTGACATCGGAAACAGGAATTAGTGGCAAGTCTGGGGGGACAGGATTAGCGGCTGAACTTTCTATTCCTGGAGACCCTCTTTTCTCAGGAGGTCAAAGCAATTTCCATATATTATCCTGCTGGCAGCTTGGGAAGGTCAGGGAAAGAGCAAATACATGCGAGTTCCTCAGATGGAGAAATCAAGGCAGGAAGGGAAGCCACCAAGGCCATCCTGCACTGCCCATTTGAACCACCACTCAGAAGACAGTGCAGTCACAGGGGCCTGTGCTGGCGGGAAGCCATTCATTCCTGTGAATGCTCATGGCTTCCCCTTTCCTCCCGGCCCACCCTAACTGTAACCCTAACCCTGACATGTGGGTATGCAATCCTCAGCAGACCTTACTCCATCAAAGTTCCCATCTTTTAGCCCCTGGCCAATCTATGTCCTCATTTGTTCTACAAATCCTTCAACTCACGTTCCCTCCGGGAAGTCTGCCTGACTGCCCCTTGCTGCAGATGGAGCAGCTCTTCCCTGAACCATTGGAGAGAAGAGACCACAGGGAGGGGGTTTGAAGTCCAACCATATGGCACCTACTGAGGTAGAAGGTAAGTCCAGAAAAGTATCCCGTGAAAATAATCAGAACAGGCACCACTGTGACAGACATGCCATGAATGTACAACCGGTGAGCTGAGGTGGAGGAGGTTCCTCTGAGGAGTAAAAAGAGCAGTTCTCAAAGTGGGCTCCCTAGGCCAGCAGTATGAGGGCCACCTAGGGACTTGTAAGAGATGCCAGTTCTCCACCCTAGCCTTGATCTACTGGGTCAGAAGAACATGAGGGACTCAGCTAGTGCTGGGTAAGCCATGAAGGTGACTGGGTGCTCCAGAAGTTTAGGGGCCCCAAATTCACACTGCATCCCTGCCTGGGCCTGCAGCCAGCACCTCCTTTCCCAGCAGGTCTCAGGAACCACCCTGGCCACACTGGCTTTGGTTCATCAAGACAGGCTCCTACCTGAGACACCCCACCTTGCAGAGGGGTAGGGGTAACAGTGCCAGGTCCTCTCCTTTCTCATCATTCAGTGTCACCATAGGTGTCCTTGAGACCCAGGCCCCACAAGCCTCTTGGGTCTCAGCTCTGTGGAATAAGGGGCCTACCAGTCACTTTTCATTTGTTCATCTCCCCACCAACCCTGGCCGCGCTCCCAGGATGTCCTTGCCCTCCATATCTATGGAGACCCTAGCGTTTCTCTAGGGCTCCTGCAAGGTGGCTCCTGTCTCCAGTCTCTGCCTCTGCGTGTGTGGGGCGTCCTAGAAGGTCCCCGAGAGCAGCGCGTTTTAAAGTTAACAGAATGCATCTTCGTGTCACCGTTCCTGCGGCTATCACGTTCTCTATAACAATCACAAACCGTGGTAGTAGAGTCTGATGACTTGTGTCTATCTGGATCTCGGGGGTCTAGACAGGCCGGGAGCCAGGTTGCGTTTCCGGCCACGTGCACAAGAGGGCGCCAAGGGCCCGCCGCGAGACCAGTCATCCGGACCTACCCACCTTCGGGCTCTGCTGCAGCCGGCAGCTTCGGATCCTCCCTGAGCAAGGAGAGGAACCGGGTCGGGGTGTCTAGGAGGAGTGGCGGAGGAGAAGGGTCTGAACTCAAAATTTCAATTTCGAAAACCCAGCTGCCTGTCCTTGCTGTATGACCTCTGATGCGATGCCTGACCTCCCTGCGTTTCATCTGTAATTAGGAAAATAAAGCTCCCGCCCCTGCCGCCACTTCAACCCAGCCCGCCAAAGTCTCCCAAACCCACAAATGAGATCGTTGATTCAGGCTCGCTGTACAAAGGCTAAAGCCCCCTTCACAGGTCAGTAATTAATGTAAAGCCTTTTCTCCCGGGACTCAACGTCTGAGGTCCCCCTTGGACGACCCAGGCGAGACCTCCGTTCCCATTTCATGGACCGCAACCTAAGGCTCGGAGAAACTGCTCTTCCGGGCGATCTGGGGCTCACACCGGCAGAGGAAGGCTGGTCCCAGGCGCAGCCCCTGACTGTCCCTCCGTGTCCCGCAGCCTTCGCTCTGGCTTCTGTGTGCTAGAAGTCACTCCCAATCTTGTGCAGACTCGGGGAGCTCGGACAGCCAGAGTAGCCCTAGAAACCAAAGAAGCTGAATGCTCGGGCCGACCCACCCGGTCCCGCATGGTGCGAAGGGTTAGGGGTCCCTCGGCCCCCAGGGCTGGGTCCAGTCCCCGGTCGGGAGACCCGCGGCCCCGCCAGGTCCTGGAGGCGGCGCGCGCCTGGGGTCCCGGCCGCGCTCGGCAGCGGCGGCGGCGCAGGGGACTCGCTGGCGCCCCTTGGTTCCCGTCCCCTCCGGCCCGCGCCGGCGCAAGGCCGTCTGCACACCGGTCCGGAGCGCCAAGGAGCCCGCGCTTTAGCTCGCCGACCCGGCCTCCGCCCGAGCCCCTCCGCCCCCGCCCTGCAGCCCCATCCCGGGTCCCGGACCGCGCGACGCTTGTCTGCGTGGCCAGAGAGTCTCCGCGGACTCGCGCGCCCGCCGTGCGCGCGTGGAGACGCGGCGGAGACAGGTTCGCGAAGCCGACGCGGGCGGGAGGGGAGGGGAGGGGCGCGGCCGCGGTGGGGGCGAAACGGTTCTCAGCTGGACCGGGAAGCCCTGGAGCCCCTCTCTAACGTCCGCCGCGCGTTTGCATAAACATGAGTCCCCCGGGGCGGCGACTCGGGCGCGGAGCCCGGGGAATCTGCGGTTACCGCCAGCCGAGCCGAGGTGTCCCCGACCGGCTGCTTTGCCCCCGCCCCCGAGGCGCTTCGCCGCGGCGCGAGCAGGCCGTCCGCGCTCCTCTCCCACAGGTGGCATCGCCAGGGCTTAGAGGCTCGGCAGCTGTCCCCGGGCGACACAGTAGGCCAAAGACGCCGACCGTGACCGCTTCAGCGCGAGATCCAG
>PVJX010024830.1:0-27618 GCA_004027295.1 Dolichotis patagonum | reverse complement strand
AAAAGAGGAAGTTAAATTATCATTATTTGCAGATGACATGATACTTTACATAGAAGACCCCCAAAACTCTACTGAAAGACTCCTAGATATAATTAACAAATTCAGCAAGGTAGCCGGATACAAAGTCAATACACAAAAATCAATAGCATTTCTATACACTAACAACAAAAGTACTGACAGAGCAATAAGAGAAACTACAGCCTTTACACTAGCATCCAAATAAATGAAATACTTACGAATGAATCTCACAAAAGAAGTAAAAGAGCTACACAGGGAAAATTATAATACCCTGAAAAAGGAAATCGAAGAGAACCTCAGAAAATCGAAAGACATGCCCTGTTCATGGATAGGAAGAAGAAACATTGTAAAAATGGCCATTCTCCCAAAATTACTATACAGATTCAATGCCATCCCAATCAAAATACCACTAACATACCTCATAGATCTAGAAAAATCACTCCTTAAATTCATCTGGAACCAGAAGCTACCTAGAATAGCAAAGGCAATTCTAAGCAACAAAGGCAAGGCAGGAGGCATCACAATCCCTGACTTAAAATTATACTACAAAGCTACAGTGATAAAGTCAGTATGGTACTGGAATAGAAACAGACCCGAGGATCAGTGGAATAGATTGGAAGATACGACCACAACTGCAAACTCACTGAACCACCTCATCTTTGATAAAGGGGCTAAACATGCTCGCTGGAAGAATGACAGTCTCTTTAACAAATGGTGCTGGAAAAATTGGCTGTCCATATGCAGAAGACTAAAACTAGACCCATGTCTATCACCATACACTAAACTAAAATCTAAATGGATCAGAGATCTAAATATTAAAACAGAAACACTAAAACTACTGGAAGACAAAGTAGGTAAAAACCTCAAAGTTATAGGGGTAGGAAGAAAATGCATGAACAAGAACCAAAGTACACGGGAAGTACTTCCCAGAATCAATAACTGGGACCACATCTTATTAAAGAGTTTCTGCATGTCAAAAGAGGTTTCCAGCAGAGTGAAAAGAAAACCCACAAATTGGGAAAAAATCTTCATGGAGAGCACCTCAGACAAAGGACTTTTGTCTAAAACTTATAAAGAATTAAAAAAAAATCAGACCCTCGAAATTCAAAGACCCAATCCAAAAATGGGCATCTGAAATGAATACACAGTTCTCAGATGAAGAAATAAGAATGGCAAATAAATACAAGAAAAAATGTTCGTCATCATTAGTCATGAGAGAAATGCAAATTAAAACCACACTGAGATTCCATCTCACTCCAGAAAGAATGGACAAGTTAGAAAACACTACCAACAACAAGTGTTGGAGAGGCTGTGGGGAAAAAAGAACTGTTCTGCACTGTTGCTGCGAGTGTAGACTGGTGCAACCACTGTGGAGGTCAGTCTGGAGATTCCTCAAAAAGCTGGGTATGGAAGTCCCATTTGACCCAGCTATTCTGCTTCTAGGCATATTTCCAGAAGAACTGAAAACATCGTACCACAGTGATTTATGTGCACCCATGTTTATAGCAGCACAATTTGTAACAGCCAGATCTTGGAAACAACCTAAGTGCCCATCAACTGAGGAATGGATAAAAAAGTTGTGGCATTTTTATACAATGGAGTACTGCTCAGCTATAAAGAATGATCACATCGAGATATTTATAAATAAATGGACACGACTTGAGACCATTCTCTTAAGTGAAATAAACCAAACTCACAAGGGTAAATACCATATAATCTCCCTAATATGAGATTTGATAAGTGTATATAAGACTTTATGGTAAGCATGAGGCCCCATCTCATAGCTTCGAAGTCTTTCAAAGATTTAAATCATCAGTTGGAATGGTGTTATCCTGTTTTGTTTGACTATGTCATATGTGATGATATGAACAGCTGTTTTGAAGAAAACATTATGACAGCTATTGCTTATTTAATATTATCCTTCTTAGAAGTCCTACCATGCTTTTTTTGTTCTATTACCATTGGTTCTATCTACCACATTGTGTCTTATTGGAATTTGAATATGTGTGATAGTTCAAACAAATTTTTTTCTTTTTTATCAAAACTGAGATATTATAATATCCATTGATCATTTTCTGTTATTCGGTTCAGAAAGCCCTGGAATTCTTTCACTCTATTCATGGCTTTATACTATTGTGTTATGTTTGATATTATTGTAATTGAAACTGTGCTCACCTGTAGCAGAGTAAGAGATATGGTGTTAGATACTGTTGATGTCCAGTTGACTTAATGTAAAGTACTGTGTTGCCTATGTTGTCCTGTTCTGATCTGCTCTGTACTGCCCCCTTTTGTTTTATTCTCTTTTAAATTAAAAAAAAAAGTGAAAAAAAAAAGGGGATAGATACCTATTTAGAATACCAGTCCCTGATGTTTAACCTTAGGAAGTATATGGGTATACCCATTTTTTCTTTTGTCTTGAGGTCTGTCCCTTAGAAAACATTAGCCGAGGTGTCTGTTTCCCCCACCAATTGCACTGGCTCCTTTTTAGGTTTAGCCCTATCTGACTGCCTATAATATTTTTATCTAATTTAGCTGTATACAGAAGTACCATTCAGTAACCTTTCTGAAACTACATACAAAGTCTTTAACAAACTGTTAGCAAATTATACAGAAATTTATTATGGTCAAATGTGGGGGCTGGGGGTTTAGCTCAGTGGCATAAATGTTGGCTTGGCAAGCACAAGGATGTGAGTTCAATCCTCAGCACACAAAAAAAAAAGAAAAAATGTGTTGTTTATCTTAGAAAGATAATATTCTAAATCAAAAGTCAAAGCATGTAATAAAATACAATAGATATGATCATCTCCACTGAAAAATATCACCTGATAAAATCTAACATTCATTCATGATTAAAATAATTAAAAGTATAGAAGGCGTGGAAATAGAAGAAGACATTCTTAATCTGACAAAAGGCCTCTGAAAACAAGCACAGTTAGCATCATATGAGTAATGAAATACTGAAGGAATTACACAGGGTTTGTAAACAAAAAAGAGTGTTCATTCTAATGCTTATTTAGTACTTTCCCTGGAAGTTCTAGACAAGGAGATACTGCAAGAAAATAAACACAATTAGAATTACTGGCAAGAAAGAGGAAACATTTATCTTTAAAATATATGATTGTTTACAAAAAAATCCTGACATTACTAAAAATAATATTAGGGGGCTGGGTGCAGTGGCGTACAGCTGTAATTCCAGCACTCTAGAAGCTGAGGCAGGAGCATTGCTCAGTTCAGGATCACAAAGTAAGTTCAAGTCCAGGCTAAACTGCATAGAAAGTCTATCTCAATAAGACAAAAAATAAAAAAATAAAAAATAAAAATAAAAGTTGCAAGGTAAGTTTAAAAAGTTATATTTCTACACATTAACACTATTTGTAAATATGATTACAATATCTGTATAATAAAGCTTGCAAAGCTTGCTAAGAATATTGTACAAAGCTTAATAAATGAACATATTTTTATAATTTAAAAGATGTAAAATTGACAAGATATCAATCTTCTCCAAATTAACCCTTTTATTCAATACTACTTTAAAAAATATTTCAAATTGGCTTTTTTTCATCTTTTGGTCATCATTAAAATATTGCTTCTAAATCTTATTTGAAAAGGAAAATGGGACAAGTAGCACAAGTAACTTTCAAAAATAACAAAGTTGGAGGATTGCTTGACTTACCTGGTTGAATACAGTTCACACAGTTACAGCAACCGAGGCAATAGGATTTTTGACATAAAGTCAAGTAAATGATGAATAGTATATACAAAAAAGTCCAGATAAAAGATTACAGATACATTTTCAATAAATTTACAACGAAGTTGCCAAGATAAGTAAATATGAAAAGGAAACAATCTTTTTTTTTTTTCTCTAGCAACTGTGCTGGATTTAATGGATTTTCACAAATAGAGGGAAAATCACTCAAACCCTACTTGATAAGAAAAGTGAATTTGAAATGGCTTTTAGTCTTCAATATAAAAGTTAATTCTATAAACATTTAGAAACAAGGGAAAATATCTCAGACATGGGGGGAGATATTAGATATTAGATCTTATATTTTAGATAGTACACTAAAATCCCTAAATTTAGATTAATCAAAAAATCAGTAAAATTCATCCTTTGTGTTCTTTGATGGAATCTTTTAAGATGAAAAGGTGAGTCATCCATAGGGAGGAGACATTTGTCATACATATATAAAAGAGATAAATCCAGAATATTAGCTCTTACAATTCAGCGAAAAGAGAAACAATCCAATTAAAACAGGCAAAAAACTACAAAGAAATTCTTCAGAAAGGAAGACATGACCGGCAAGTAATTGCATGAAAAATTGCTCACCACTGTTAGTCATTAGAGAAAGAGCTATTAAAATGATAATGGGATGCCATTATATACTCACTATAATGGGTATGACTAAGACATCTGACAACACTGAATCTTTGTGAAGATACAGATAGCTGAAACTTTTATTCAAGGCTGGAGAGATTTTAAAATGATCCACTGAAAATAGCCTGGCAGTTTCTTTTAAGACTAAACATTTCTTTACCACCATCTAAATGAAAGCACATGTCAAAAAGAAGTCTTATTTAATAAATGCTACCAGATAACTCATGATAGCCCCAACATAAAACAACTCAGATGCTCAAGGTAAGTTGGTAAGTAAATAGTCATATATACATGCAATCAGTGATTAAATGACACTTTAATAGTAGAAAAACACATATGAACTTGAAAACCAAACATGCTACCAAGCCAGACTTGTAAGTTTATTTATAGTGCTATAGTATAAGTCTATTCCTATAAACCTCATAAAACAGGAAACACTTCAGTTATCATTGTGATTCAATCAGATCATGGGGTAGAGAATGGACTATACCAAGCTGCAAAGGACCTTTCTGAAAACCATTACAGTAGTGTAGGTTTTGAACGAGTGGCTAAATTCAGGAGTTTAGATCTGTTCAGAGCTCATCAAATGTTACTCAGAATCTGCCCCTTACTCATGCTGGACAGGTACTATGGCTCAGATGTGACTCCTGAGGACCCCTGTGCGGAAGGCCCTCTTGGAAGCCTGGGATTCTACTGGATCACTAGGAGCAAGGCTTAACGGAGCTGGGTCATGGGGCTGTATTTCCACAGCAACAGAAGCAATGGAACCTCCTGACCATGGACCAAAACTGTCAAAAACAAAGCACAACAGAACAAACCACCTAACCCAAACCCCTTTCCTCCGAAATAGCTGATTACCTCAGGTGCTTTGTCACAGTAATGGAAGGCTGACTGGTCAGTTTCATTCTTATCTAGTTGATTTTAGTTGATGTAAAAGAAAATCACTAATTATGGAAGTTACAGATTTGAGCAATAAATTATTAGTCTCCTACAAGCTTTGTTATAGGTCACCCCTCTGATGTGGAGGTTATGATGCTAATGGTTGCCTAAGTTGCTTTTCAAGGGTTTTCAGTCTCTTTTCAAACACACTGATTCTTGGATCTGTGCAAGTGTCAGAAGGTTGTCTAAAAAGAGTGAAAAATCTTATCACCTCCAACTTCATATTTTATCTATCTCTGTTAAACTTTTACAGCCTTTGAATCAGATTGTTTTTGATCAACTCTACATGAAGACATGTTAGTCCTTTAAGAAAACGTTATCCAAAACTATCAGCTCGTGGTTGATTTACTCAAATCTTCTCTAACTGTTTCTCTTTCAAGGCTGAAGAAAAACAAGATAAAAATAACTAGTATCTTTTCAAGATTCATAGGAGGATTGTGATCAACAGATTTTTATTCACCAAATTTTTCACCATCTCATCCCAGGTCACCACAACTCTTTGAAAGTGTGCAGTAGTGAATCATTTCGTAACCTAATCTCCTCCATTGCCTGTTTAATAAGAGTAAAAGGAACTTCAAACCTATGTGGAGGTAAGATGTTATGTCAGAGCTCTAGCCTTTGCAGTCTTCTCAGTTTTGCTGGTTTACCAAATAAAACTTTTCCCTTGACTCAGTTTTTTAGCAGTGAGAAAATGGACTTGTGTTGAGTAACACTTTTTGTCTCGCAGAAGATAGTTTTAGTTCAGTTTACATGTTTTTTGCTCCAGCCATATTTAGCTGTTTCTCCAAGGGAATTTTGCTTCTACCATTGAAGAATGGTATGGGATACATAGTAGGTTTCTGTCTCTGCTGTGAGAAATTATCACACACTTACTGGCTTAAATCCAAATTTATTATCTTTCAGTTCTGTGGGTCAAAAATCTGGCAGGGATAACACTGGGATAAGATCGGTGCATTGACGTTTTCAGGATCTGGGAAGAGACTGTGTTGCTTCTTGCTCTCCATCAAATAAAGTGATGTCACTGATGCAGTATTAGTGAAGCCAAAAGCTCTGTACAACAAAACACTATGGTAGAACTATCTGTTCAGTAAAATTTAAACATTGTCTTACTAGCTATAAACCCTACTGCATTCATTAACATCAGTGTACTTTTGCAAGCAATATGATGAAAAAAAAATATTTAGCATTTAGCAAATGGGGCCAAAACCAGGATAATTTAATGGATAAAATATTTCTGGGAACATGGCAGGTATAACTCTTTGAAAAAGTAGTTAAGAATATATCTATTCAGAAAAGCAGATTAGGGAGCAAAGATTTTCTATATTTTCTATCTAAATTAACTCAGTGGTTCCTGAACTGTGGGCCTCTGGAGAAATGCCAAGAATTGCCTCAAAATTTGCATCTTCATATCCCACTCCAGTGCCACTGAACGAGTAACTGGGGGCAAGGAGAAACTACTTGCCCTTTATTAGGCCTTTTACATGCTTGCAATTTACATGAACTTAGAGAGTAACTGACCTGAAGAAATGATTACTCATCACTTAGTTTTGCCGCTGATTTTTACCTCTTTGGGAAAACAATTTCCTCCCAGCAGTTTAAGATCGATCTACAGACTGATTTTAAAGTAATTCTTCTCCCCTGATATTTATCAGTGTTTCTTAACATAATTAGGAAAACTACGAAAACATTTCTTCAATTCTGTTTTTGAATTTCATACTCAAAGCAACTTTATGAAAAAGAATGTCTAGTCAAGGATACAACCTGCATAAAACAGCGATGCAAAAATTTCTATGGTTTGCATAGAGTGCTCAATTTATTAACTCAGGGGCCTCCTAAATACATCCCTCATCCTGATTTTAGCATAGGTCTTGTGGAAAGCTGGGAACATTACTAATGTTATTTTGTTACTCCTGATCCAAGAGCTGTTTCTTCTTGCATGTAACTCAGATTCTATTTCTTATTATTACTGTTTTTCCAAGTCAGCTTTTCAAAAATTTTTTTGAGTGAAATTTTAAGATGATCTTATATGCCTGTAAGAGGATGACAAAATGAAACATGCTTAGATAGTATTTATAAGTAAAATAAACCTTTTATAAACTAACATGTACAAAAAATTCAAAATATAATTCTACTTTTTAATTTATATTTAAATAATAAGAAAATAAAGTAAATTAGGTAACAGTAAATTACTTTCCAAATTACCATAATATTTGATCTTCTCACCAATAATATAAGAATTTCATTCATATTATTATTTTTATTGAATTTTATTATTAAATTTAATTTTATTTCTTTTAGTGTGTAGTTGTACCTCATTTTTATTTTAATGTTACACTAAGGATTAATGATGTTATGCATCTTTTCTGTCTGTTTGCCACTCAAAATATATCACCTTTGTCAAAATATCATATTTTCAATTATTTATATATTTATTTCTTTTATTATTGATTTTGCAGTTATTAATCTATTTTGAATTTAAAATATGCATAAGCTGAAACCAATTTCTTAAAATAATTATGTTACTTATATCTAAAAACATGTTGGCAATGTCAGACAGAGACTCCTTATAATTTTTTTAGAAAGCAAATTTCTCAGGTCTCAGTTTGGGAAATGCTGCTCTAGCAGTAACGGTACATAAAAATGATTAGATTCTGAAAGTTTTACTGTGCAATATTAAAACAGGAAATAAAGATATAAGTCTCATCCTTTTCTTCTTTCTATAGAAAATGTTTTTTTCAGGACACACCAGACTTGTCATTCAACTGCATCTGGAGACAGCCCAATTCCAAACATCATTTGAATTTCCTTTGAATATAAAAGAGCTGTTTAATTTACATTTTGTCATATTTCTGTGTTTCTCAGAATACTGACTTCCCATTCATCAAAGTAGGATAATTTTTCATATTGACCACAGCAGAAAACAAGTTTCGCTGCTTCTGTCTTTTCCATTACCTGACTCTAATCTCTCTTCAGCACAACCCTCAAGCATTATCAGCTCTAAAGGAGAGAAATTGGAAAAAAGAAATCAAAGAATGATTTTGAAATCTATGCAGAGCTGCACTGAAAACCCAATTCTAAAAAGGAGCTTCCAAGTACTTTCTTTTCTGTGCTGTAATGTTTGGCAATAAAAGAATGCTTAAAAGGGACAAAGGGACCCAGGCTTTTAGTAAGCAGAGCTCTTCGCGCAGACAAATGCAGGCGTCTGCTGATTGATTGGGGCTCCCACCTCTGCTCCGATTCTCCCGCATTCAGTGCACAAGGAGGCAAATTCCGTCTGAGGGCGGTGAGGGCTGTCTGAGGGTTCTGCGTGAACCAGCAGCCTCTCAGCACAGACCGTGAAGACATTAGCGCAAACAGAGCTTTGTCTCTAACATAAAAAAGATTGTTAATGGCTTTTCCTCTTCATTATGCTATAAAATTACTTTGTGAAAGATAACAAAATCAGAAAGCATTTCATAGAGTTTCTGCTTATTTTTCTGAATAGGCTCCGTCTACAGTACTCCTTATTAAAAAATTTCCAAACATTGCATGGCAGAGAACGTTTACAAATAACATATCTGTAATTTAATTTATTCTAATGTAGCTCTGTTATGGTACATATCACTGAGGATAATCCTTAGAATACGGGATGAGTAAAGGGTTGCACAATCTTTTACAAAGGATACTGTGATGTCACAAGTGTATTATGATTTAATAAAGAAATACCTTAAACTTCACATAGAAGATGGTACCATATCTCGTAAAAATAGAGAATAATGTGTTATGGGGACATTCTTAAAGAAATTAATGAATAAATAATACAATGCAAGTGTTTTCAGAAACTCTAAATTAGTTTTGCAAGTAACACTTAACAGATGAGAAAGAGCAAAGTAACGCTGTTGCAAACAAATAGCATGTTTGTTTTGTTTTTTAATTAGTTAAGTTTATTGGTACATTTCACGACTACATAATGATCACATTTATTATAGGGAATTTGTACCTATATATGATTATCTTGATCCTTTTTACCCATTCCTTTACCCTGGCATGCAGTTTTTAACTCACTCTTTCTTTGAATTTGATTGTGTATGCACACAATATACACCTATTACCTGTGGCATAACTTATATCATAAGGTAATTGATATATCAAGAATGTAGCTAGCAGTTAACAAAAGGGCAAAGGAAAAAATACAGGGTTGAGAAGGATAGTGCAGTGGTTTACTGTGTCAGTATTTCCAGTTATCAATTGTATGAAGAATGTTGAGGTTCTGAGTGTGATACCAGCATAAGAAAGAAGCTAGCATTACTTTGTAAAAAAATTATTTTTATTAGCACATGTCTCATATATTTTTGTTAATATTTACTATAGAGAGTTGGTATATGTACCTATCTTAATACTTTTTGCTTCTCTACTTCATTCTAATTTGTAATTTTGCTTTTTGGAGAAAATAATTTTACCATATGCACCAAACATTCTTACCTGTGTGTTGTACATTTAATGTGCCCCTCAGGATGTTAGGTTGAGGCTCGAATACCTCATGCCCCTATAGGTAACTATTTGGAAATGGTGTATTTTCAGATGTGATCAAGTTAGAATGAGGTTGTACTGGGTTAGAGTGGGTCTTAAATCCAGTCACTGGTGTCCTGATAAAGGCAGACATGGAGACATTGTTACAGAAACCTTTAGAAACAAATATACTATAGAAACACAAACTGTTAAACATTTAGAAGAAAATCTACACTGCCAGAAATTACAATATCCAAAGCTAACGTTATTTCATTCAAACTAAATTTCTCTGTTTTTTCTTTCTTTCTTTTGGTTCTTTGTATGTGTGATATATTTACCACATCTGTGGCAGTCAAATTTATTAATGATTTTCATGATTGATTATTTTTATAAATGGTAAAATACTTTCCCATTGTATGAATATATTTTTTGGTACCAGGAATCGAACTCATGACCTCATGATTCCTAGGCAGGAACTTACATCCTTGAGCTATATGGTAGGCCCTCAGGTTCTTTTTTGCCTTCCCTCTTTCTGTCATTTTTCATGTCCTACAATGTAAGAAGCAGACTTCCTGTTTCCACAGCCAGCAGAAGCTCTCCATATCACCTATGATGTTTCAAGTTTCTTCAGTTTATACCAATCACTAGTCTTATTGTACACTGACTCCTATATGCAGCTGCTTTATTTTGGGGTTTTCTATTCTATTTCATTGAACTTTCTCTTTGATTTATCAAATACTTTTAATATAAATTTATATATTCGTGATTATATTAAAAAAGAGGTAGAAAGGAGATAAGGAAATTATAATTTTATAATTGAACTTTAAAAAAGACTGCAACTTCAAGACACAAATTTATTCAAGGTTTCTTTTTTTTTTCCTAGGCCTTTTTTTCCTTCCAAGTCCCTAGCAGTTGAATTCCTTAAAGATGCTCTATGCCCATAAATTAACCCAGCTGAAAGGTTGACCTTAAGGCAGAAAATCAGATTGAAATATTTCAAAGAACCTTACTACTCAGATCAACCACCTTACATAGTAAAATGGATTGAACCTACATTTTTTCCTTATAAAATGAAAGTCTATACCTTTTTCCTATAAAATGGGCCTTTCCTGTAAATTTAGCCCATATTTTCCATACAGTAACAAATTTTAGAATTTTTGGATCCCCAAAACACAAAAATAGCCTAGCTGCAGACAATAATGCACCTTTCTCTTGGGGGCTCATGTTCTATTTTTTCTGATCTTGTAATTTAATTATGCTGAATAAAACTTTTCTGTGACTCTCACCCAGATGACTTGAAACTCTTCCCTGCAAAATTACTCATGAGCTAAACTGAGACTCCCAAATTCTTTCTCGGAGAAATCATCAGACCCTCTCTGCTGACAGATTACAGCATTAATTTACACCACATTGCCTCTTTTTTGGATCATATTTTGTCAATTTTTATTCAGCATATTATTTCAAACAAAATTAATTATTTTTGAAAAGTCAATTTTCGTAACAAATTGCTCATATAATTAGAAACCTAAAAATCTAACTATATTCCCCTATATATGTTTTTAAAATATGTATAGTTTGTGTGAAAAATATCAGAATTTGAATAAGGGGAATATTCTTGTCTTTAGCAAGATAAAATTCACATGGCAAAATTAATTATTCTTATAATCATATTTAAATAAATCCCAAACTTCTCTTCCCTTTACTGAAATGTAATACTATACTAAATACTCTTGTCTTGAATTCTTATCCCACCATCCTTTCTCCAAAACATGTTAGCACAGATAATCTGTGCTAAGGACCCAATGTGATTTTTCTTCTTATTTGTAATTGTGTGTTTTATAAAACTTAATTATTTTACACATACGGTTTAAATTTTTCTCATGGATAATAATTCTCTTTGACTTTAATTATTTTTGTATCCATAATGTGAGGTCCATTTTCAGGTTCTGCAAATTTATTTCACTAAAGTGCTACATTGTTTTTCTTTTTTACTTGACTCAGTGAAAATATCATGATTCTATTTAAGTGTGTTTAGTTAAGAAATTGCATAATGGAATGACTGAATGATTTCACTTTATAAAATACATTTCAGGGCAAGGGATGCACCTCAGTAGCACAGTGCCTGTCTGCCAAGCGTGAGATTGTGAGTTCAGTTTCTGGTACCAAAATAAATAAATATAAAATTAAACATTAAAAATCAAAATGCATTTCAGTTTTTTTCAGATACGTGATGTGACTAATTTAAATCTCTGAATGTTCTTGAATTTGAGTATCATTTTATTTTACTGGTCTTTTGAAAATCTCCCTTTTTATGGACTAAATTAATCTGTGCCAATTTGTTGTATTAAACTTATTATTTTGAGACAAAAATTCACATGTATTTATAAGAAATAATAAACCCTTGCATTTATTTGGCTTCCTCTCATGGCAGAAGTTAAGAATTCACAAATATGTGATATTTTTATTATATTATTTATTATCAACCTAGAAAAAACAATTTGGCCATTATAGAAGTTAACTTGTGTTTACTGTGATTTTTTTTGTTATATTATTTGTTCATTGACAGAATTTTTGTTTTTCCCATGAAACATCTATTTTTAATAGCTTCTTGATTCCTAGACCTAGCTAAGGAAGACTTCCTTTTGCTCAAGTAATTTATAAAGTCCCCTAGATTTCATTAAAGAATTTTACAGCATTTAAAAAACTCAAGTATTTAAGGTAGATATTGTATAAATTTTCCATACATTAAATAGAACATTAATAATAGAATATAATATCTTATAATGCTATTCTGAATTTTTCATGGAGCAAAGAAACCTAAATTGCATTTTAAACTTTAAGCCTTCAGTGCATGCACACTTTCAATCTATATAGAATTAATCCAATAAAATATAATTTTTGCTATATCAGATTTTTATATTCATAACATTAAATCAAATGTATATGGAAATGAGAAATTAATTAAATCTGTATCGTAACCATTTTACTTTTTTGAAAATTTTTATAGCAAAGACATAACTATTTACTTGGGTAAGTGCATGGAATAGATTTTATCACATTTAATTTAGATTTAGCTTTCAGAAAGCATTTGGGATTTTATTAAGTCAAAAACTCAAGTATAGTTCAGATACTGAAAACATGTGGAAAATAAATGAAAGTAATCAAGAGACTGTAGGAAAATGAATAGAATTATAGATCTATATTCCCTAACTTCTCAAACTTTCCATTTAAACTAATCTCATGGTTTACCTCAAACCTTGAGTAATAAGTGTAATTGTTCTTAGAGACAGAGTGAAAGTTTTTTTTCTATTTCATGATCAGCATGATTTTCATAGTCTAAGAATGTTCTGTGCGTTGAAAATTTTAATCATAGTTATAGTCTCCACACTCCTCACTGTTATCATATACAAAATTCACTTCAAATGGATTAAAACCTTAAATATAAAACCTCAAATCATGAAACTAGTAGAAGAAAATACAGGAGAAATGCTACAGAGCATTGTACTAAGCAAAGAATTTTTGGATATGAATCAAAAGCATAGGCAACAAAAGACACAATTTATGAACTGGATTACATCAAACCAGAAAGCATCTACAAAGCAAAAGAAAATAATAGAATAATGAGAAAACCTACAGAATGGGAGAACATATTTGCACACCATAATTTGAAGTGAAATTATACCGAAATACCATGAACACCAACTGCTCAACAGTAAAGGAACAAGTAGACATTTCTCCTTAGAGATGAAATGTTAGGCGTGAAATGGTTACAGATAAATTTTTAAAGGCTTCGTTCTAGGTAGAAAAGCTTTTAACAAATAGGCCAAAGATAGCCAGGACTGGCTAGAATGTGAAGGGAAGGGTGTACATGCTTGTGATTAGTATGAGTCTAAAATGGTATAGCTGTTATGGAAAGCAGTAGGGATGGTCCTCAAAAAATAATCAAATATTTAAAAATATCAGTATCTAATAATCCAGTAATCTCACCTCCGGGTACATATCCAATGGACATGAAATCAATTCATCGAGATACATACCTTCTCTTCTTTACTGCACCACTATTTACAATATCTAAGATGTAGAAATAAGAAATATTTAGTTACTGTGCAAACTTATATTTTGCACAGTAGTAACTTACATTTTTAACTTATATTTTTAACTTATTTTTATATTAAACAGTATGACATTGAAACGAAAGTATTTATTTATTTATTTATTTATTTATTGTTGAAGCACTAGATACTGAACCCAGGACCTTGTGCATAGTAGGCAAATACGCTATCTCTGATCTATATCCTTGGCTCTATTTATTTGTCTCCAGCTGGCAATCATTTATAGATTCATGAAGTAAACTATGGTGGTACAATACATGCCTATATCAGGTAAGGGTTAAATTAGAGTAATTAGAATATATTCTAATTCAAAAAACTTATATATAAGCTACCCTCAAGACTCTTACCCAAAGCCTTGACTTTTCAAAAAACTTTGACTTAAACTTGGATTTAAATATTGTATTGAAGTAGTTTATGGAAGACTTGAATATTTTTTTGTTTAGAATTACTGAATTTGATAGTCATTAAAAAGAAACTTGACTTTGCACACAAATGATAGTAGAAGTTTATACTGGTTGATACAGGGAAATATAAAAAGTTAAATGGAGGATGAAATAGAGACAAAAAGAAAAATAGTGGATAGGGAAGGAAGATATTTAACTATATCACACATCTATTTGAAAAAAGAGGATTGAATAGGTGGTAAACAGCAATGATTCTGGAATAAATATCTTTCTTTCTCTATACATTTGGAAAACTGGTTTAAACTATTGACTCTCAACTTCCATATTTACAAAATGAAGACAGTAATGAAACATAGTTTAGAATATTCTTGTCATTTATGTAACCCATAGGAGCAATTTGCATGGTTTCTGGCATAGTGTGAATTCAAACTGAGATTTGCTAGTATTGTTTAGTTATCATTAATCTGTTTGTATCATCATTATTCATAATTATTACATTTTACATTCTATACATAGATAATTATACATTCTACATAATATCATACCTATCAATATAAATTCTTACTTTGGTAAATACTTAGTGTAACCTTCATTCCCCATAATGGATTGTTTTTTTATTTTCAAAAGAACTTTGTGAATAAGGTGGGAAAAGAAGGCCCAATAGCATGCTTGGTATAAAGTAAACCGAGGATCCTTATTTCTGTTTTGGATCTCCTAGTATTACTCATTTTAGTCAGAAGGCCAGACTTCCCTGATTTGGAAATGGTGCTAGAAATGTCTCACTGGCCAGCAAGTACTGATTTAAAAATTGCTCTTGACTTGTCAACTGGAAGAAAGCAAACCCTCAGAAAAATACTTATGAAAGGTGCTATTTTTCTCTCTATTCTGATGTGCATATTTCTTTGCCATGGTAGTAGCAGCATGGGGAATTACTTCAGGAAATAGTCTTCTACTTACAGAATATCTGTCTTGGAAACCCATGGACCTTTTCTAGTTGAGTAGTCTCATTGAGAGAAAAACGACAAATTGTCTTAAATTTAAGTGTATTTAAATGTATGTAGTATGTGTACATGCATGAGAATGTATTCAAAATTTGCATATTCACATGTGTACATGTATACCTTTGAATTTTTAAACCATTTTTTTTCTTGAATTGAAAAAAAAAAGGGCAGGAAGATGTCTCAGTGTGAAGGTAATGTGAGTATCTGAGCTACTTTTTATGAACTTCAATGAGAACCATCTGACCCAAGCTGGATTAAACATATACAGAAGGTTTAAAACTTACCTAGCCATTGAGACTTCAGGGAGTTTCTTAAATTAGTGTTCATTCATCAGTCTAACATAGCTTCCATCAAACTCTTATTTTGTGTCTATCACACTCTAAACTTTGCTTTATGTTTTAACATTAATGAAAACCTTCTAATACTGTATGCTAGGTTATTACCATGGTGCTTGGGACTGTCCCTGGAGTCAGGAACAGTTGGGGTCCTCACTTTATTTTCCACCCGGGGTACCCTATCCCAGAAGCACAGAGAACAATAGTGTACACTCAGTGACTTGCTGTATAAATGAATTAGTTCATTTCTCAAAACAATGAAATGATTACTCTTATTAATTTCTGTTTTGTATAAATAAGAAAATTAAGAGTTGGAAATGTCAAATAACTTATCAAAGGTTACAGGAGTACAGATACTGCATCTGGAAATGATAGAAAACTAACAAAAACTGCATAATGCTAAAATCCCATTCTACAAATGAATAAATCTTTCTGCAGTGTGATCAAGTCAAATTTTTATTTTCCTTTTGTCTTAGTTACTTTTCACTCATCACTGAGACAAAATACCTGATGCCCAAGGTTGGGAAAGGGAAGGTTTATTTCTTACGGTTTTGGAGGTTTCAGTCCATACTCAGTTGGTTCCAAGGCAGTGTGGCATGGTGGGGCCGCAGTTCATGGCAGCTGCAAACAGCAAGTGGAAACTGGCAAAAGAGAGACACACCTTCCTGCCATTACATCACACATTACATCCCTGGCTCCACCTAGGAGGGTGTAGCACTGACACCACCAATCCAAGCACTAGACAATGAACCAGTCACAAATACACAATGCAAATACATGAGGCCTGGGGGCCACTGACATAAACCATGACACCTTTTTACTAAGAATATCTACTTACTCATTCAAGTGGTATATTTTTGCTATATTTAGAGCAGTGCTTATCTTTTATATATATATATATATAATATATATATTATATATATATATGTGTGTGTGTGTTTATAGCTTGATTTTCTTATATATTTAATCTTGATTTCCTTATATTTTTAAAGTGGATTCAAAACATTGTCTCCATATTTCAATGAGGTAAATTCTTGTTGACTTGCCATGAGATTATATTCTGATAAACCCATTACAATTCGAACTATTGTAACTCAAAATACAAAAATAAACATCATGGGTTAACAAGCACAGAACACTACAGAGTATCTGTTGCTTATTCTTGTGAAATTCAGGTGGATTGAAGGCTGAAACTTGCTGATGCTGCCAAGAATCATAAGGAATAGGATAACAAAAAGTCCAATTCAAATTTGCAATTGTTTTCTAAAAAAGGTGTATAGGTTTCACACCATTCAAAGCTGAGAGAATTGTAAGTCAAGCCATCGTTAAGTACTGACCGGCTATACCTATATATGTGTATATATAATGTATATAATGAAACACACATGATGAATTTCATTTAAAGTGATTTTTTGTGAAAGGACTATTTATAGTCAATTTGTATAATATCAGGGAATACGGTATTTCCTGTGAGTGAAATTTTAATTGAGTTATTAATAATAATCAAATCTAGTGATAAAACTAAAAATCTCACATGCAAAGCTGCTTTGCTTACAAATCCATTAATAATAACAATGTAATCTGGGATTTGTTTTTATAAATTTCACAGTAGGTTTTGAAAAATGTTTGAGCTTTCCTTCCATAACACCTTGAAGGTATTAAGAAATAGTCAAATGGGAGTTTAAAGGCTCATAGATTTTGAGGTGGACTGGGAAAAAAGGAGGTTTTTTAAAAAAAGTAGTATTACCCATCTATAGCATGGAATAAAGAATAGGCGGGAGTGAAGTCAGGATAGAAAGGGGGAGATGTTTGGCCATCAGATTCTTCCTGAGACAGGTCCTCCTGGTATGCCTTCATTTATATTTACCTTGATGAGAACTCATTGTATAATTTCATGTTCAGATGGAAAGAAAACATTACCTCAATATTTATTTTCAGATCTGAACTGTTTTTATGTAATGGTTACCCGTATTAATAATTAAAAATTAAGAGCTCATTTTACTCTTTGAATACCACAGACTACTATCTTAAATTCAATTTATTTCCCATCTTTATATTATAAAAAGTTTATTGTCATGCCTTGGGTCAAGACTAACCTCACTTTGAAAATCACAAAACTCTGAATAAGTAGCATGAATCTTTAAAAAAATATAGGACCAAGAAGACTCCTCAATAATTTGAAAAGCAATACTTGGTTCTGAAAGGAGAAACAAAATATATAATTAAATATTGAAGCAAATTTTTCAAATTAAACCATAGTAAAGAATCACTCTAGGCAGTCCTTTTAAAGTGCACTGATATGACTGTTTCCAATAATCTAGAATTCCAAAGAATCATCTTTTCAATTTTTATTGGAAAGCTTTGTGTTTAGCACCAACCTCCTTCCACAGAATCAGAGAAAGAAAAAAGCAGAAGATTTTCATTGTGATTGAAATGACATCATTAGTCTGAAAATACCTGGCATAATTAATATATTGGAGTAGCGCCAATACCTTATTTCTAAGGAAAAAAGGAGGTAATGAAAAGCTTACAAGTTTGCACAAAAACACAGGTCATTGAAAAATAAGTTTATAAACTAAAAAGTTAGGTGACTATCCTATATATCGTTCTGTGATTCTTTGGTTTTTGGTTTTGTTTGGGTGTAAATATTATGGCAACTTACCTCACTAAAGTTAAATGCAAGCTACTGTAAAATATGAGTAGTATGTATGTGTGTGCTAGAAATTTATGCTTGGCCCTTATTCATGCTATATATGATTTCTATCATAAAATATAAATACTTATAACTACATTTAAAAAGTAATTGCTTCCTGAGACTTGAAAACTAAGGAATTTTCTATTTGTCAGTTCTTAAAATTCTGCTATTTATGAAAAAATACATTCAAGTACATGTGTATGTATACTTACATATGCTTTTGCTTGAAGCTCCAAGAAACAGATTTGGAGTTTTGAGGTTAAACAATGTCTCATTGATATTCTACACAGGAAACATTAAGTAAAAATCAGTTCTTTTTCACACTGCTTTCCTAACCCTCTGCTGTTTTCTTTATTTTGCATCAAAATCTGGAAGAATAATGGCTTCTGCAATCATGGAATACAGAAACATAGTGCAGTTCATACAAATCCAACCTTTGCGAAAAAAGCCCATCCAGGGGAATAGAGACCTGTGGTCTTATTTTCTAATAGAAATTTTCAAACTTAAAAGAGAATGTACCTTGCAGTTGTAACTATATTTTTTGTTGTTCGCAGTTCATAAGCACATGTAAAATTTTAATATATTAAGATCCAGGAAAAGTTCCTTATTCTATCCTTATCATGATGATTTCTATTGTAGTTAGAATGCGTATGTTTTCTCTTCAATGACCCTTTTAAAAATTAGCATTTTGCACAATTTATTTAACTTAATAACAGACTAAATATTGCAATGTATAATTTGAACAAACTCATCCATTTAGTTTACATATTTTTAGTTTAGCATTTTTAGTTTCACATCTTTTTACATTTTTTCTTTTGATACTTACAGAGTTTAAACTTCTTCCATTGTTGTAATTTGAATAAAAATCATTTGGGTTATCTCTTCAGAACCTAGTAATGAAATTGTTTCAATCTACTCTCCAGAAGAATAAGACAGTATTCTGTCTGGAGAGACTTTTATATTTTGGGGTGGGAGGTGGCACACACCCATAATCCTAGCATTTGTCAGACTGAGGAAAGAGAATACGGAGTTCAAGGCCATCCTGGGCCAGAGAGAGTGACCATGTTTTGAAAAGCAAGAGAAGGGCAGTGCCTTTTCTAATAAACAGGCAATTGATAGATGGATGGGCTAGGTAGGAGAATCAACAAAAGTTGTTGAGTGAGGCACTCTAGTGGTAGAAAAAGCATATTTTTGCTTGAAATTTCAAGGCTTAAAGACATTCCACAGGCCTGGCTGAGGTCTGGGATCATGTAGGTAAGTACCCTGACATTTTAATAATAGGCATACTGCTCATTTGTCACAACTACTTGAGAAAGACAAAACCTCTAACCTTTTTTTTTTTATGTCTCACCAGTGTATTCTACTGATTAAATCCAAAGGAGAAATCATTTGTTGTGCTGTGATCCAACTTATATACAGTTAGTCCTGAGAGGTATTGTAAGACCAAGAAAAGTAGATAGTAGATCTAATTGAAAAGTAGAAAATAAATTACTAAAATAATCTATTTAAGATGAAGTAGGATTGTTGTGTTGCAAGTAGCAAAAATTTTTAGGAATATTCTGTAATTCCCACTTGAAGTGTTCTGTAATGAGTGCATGAAATTATTAAAAAAATAATTCCAAAGGGCTCCAGGAGCTCTCACAGGGCTTTAGGGAGTTTCTCTCTCTCTCTCTCTCTCTCTCTCTCTCTCTCTCTCTCTCTCACACACACACACACACACACATACACACACACACACACACATACACACACAATGACAAACAGTACAATACACTCACTTCCATTATTCGACTCTGTTTTTTTGAAAATGATGAATATTAGTACTGTTCAAGTATTTGTTTTCTAATGCAAAAGTGGTGCCAAACAAGAGAAATCAAGTTGAGGGTGAAATGCAGACCCCTTTGCCCGTGGCCATGTTGCTCATCTTTGATTGGAAGCATCACATTTTGTCTATTCCTAAACACTCCAGGGACAGAGGAAAAGAGCTAACAAAGAAATGGAAAAACAACGAGCCCAAGGCTCCCTTCCTTTTTTTCTGGGTCAAACATTCCGCATCACATTCGGCATTGTTTTAACTTAGTACACACATTGGAAATTTTATGTTGTTTCAGTATTTCCTCTTCTGCATAAGGAACATAGAGTATACATGCTGCATAGGTAAAATATTGGATTTAAACATCACAGATGTTATAAACACTTTGAAAAAGTGGTAAGTCTACATCTTACCATGAACATCAGAAATTATTAACAATAGAAAGCTGAAATGTATATAAATCTGTTATTGTGAGTCTGTAAAATTTAATTTGATTGATGATGAGGCTAAATTTTATCAAAGATAGGAGTCTAGATTTTCTGGGTGAGTGTTAATATTCTATATGGTTTCAATTACAATTTTCCACAGCTATCTCATATTTAGTAACTTTTAAAATGATTCTAAAACACTTCCTGTGTACATGAAAGCTTTCTAGAAAAAAAGTGTATAGAAAAAAGAACTTGGTATTGTACTCTTTGTTTCATAGTCAGCTAGGATTTAATTTTATTATTATGTATAACTGTGGAAAATAATCAGATATTTAGCTTTTAGTACAAGTCAGTCCTAGTTGATAGATAACCAAAGTCATTACTTCCTCTTCTAATATTTTAGTATTTCCTCTTTGAACCTGGAATATCTTCTACTAACTCCCGCATATGCCAAAAACTAAATGTGCATTAGAATAAATTATAGGAATGGTGTGTTTATTTCTTTTGTTGTGATATATTTTTCTTCCCTCTTGTGGAAATAACTAATTCTGAGTATGTGAATTTGTTGCATATGGTGATAACAGGACTCAGAGGAAGTATGTATGATATTCTTTGGTTTTCACATTTTAGGATCAAAACCTGAGATTTCCTACTATTGTCATGTGTCACACAGTGACATAAGTTTCAGTGACACTGTAGAAATGGTGGTGGTCCCATAGAACACAGTGAAGTTGAATGATGCCTAGTATTTTAAATGTATGTTTTCTTTATTTAGATAAAGTGAATTTTACATCTAGAGTGCAAAAATAATGAGTCAATAAGAAACCTGGCAATAGCAGTCAGAGGCAATAAGGAACTATGTAGGAAAAGAATTGTAATAATTAGCTATAAATCTGTATTGAGGTATTCATCTTTCTCTTCTTTCATGCATGACTTGTTCAATTAATGTATCATATTCAATTGGCTTTGATGTGCATCCTGAATATTTTGATATTTAATTCAATATTATATATATTCATGAATTATTAAATAAGCTAGTGGTCAATTGAATAAAAAGTCAGAGAGTATTAAATTAAGATGAAAACTGAGACAAGGTCAATGGCTTTTGTCAGGAGGAAGTCCTGGATAATTTATTAGAGTAGCTTCAGCTGAACTCTGAGCACAGGAACTAGAAAACACAAGAATAAACACTGAATGACTGGTTTAGATATTATGTAGGTCTATTTATGGTTTGAAAATGCTAGCAAATGTGAAAAAAAAGGTCTAACAGTGGCAGAATAAAATCATTAAATAAAATCTTGAAAAATCATGGTTCTCAAAAATCCTTGAAGAATGAGCAATATTAAAAACTTAATTTAAAAGAGCTAATTTCAGAAAAAACAACAGAAAGGAAAAAAATAAGCTATCAGCAGTAAGACAATATATTTTACTTTTTAAAACATTTAATCATAAAATTTCCATTCTTTCTGGCCTTTAAAATCTTTGGTTCAAGCTGTCTGTCTGATTTTTCCATGTTCCATCACTGAGTTTTCCCTGTGGTTTTCTATACTGTGAGAACATGTGTCTTTCCAAAAACTTGACAGAACTCTCCTTCTCTCTTTTCCTAAACACTTTCCTTCATTATCACCATGCGGTAAAATATGTATCATTTCTCACAGCATGGCAAATCTAATTGAATGCTTCTTTCATATAAGGTGTATAACTGATTATAAAATTTTGTTTCCAGATGATATTCTTGAATGTCTTGGAATCTCACAGATATACGATGTTCAAATAGAGATTGATAATTATTAAGCATCTACTTTTTTTAAAAAAAGTCCCTTTATTTATTTTAACACATGTAAAAATTAATGCTGTCCCACAAGTGAGGTCTATCCATTCTTATTTTCAAAAGGTTATGATTAACCTATGAAAACAAAATAAGTAAATAATAAAACAGGCTTTCTAGTTAAATGTTCTAAAATATACTGTTCATTTTTAAATTTTGCCATTGTGAGCTATTATCATTCTTACTATAACTGATATTGTTAAATACAAAAATTTGGGGAACCTAGTGTATAATTTATATTATGTAATAATACTTATTTTTGAAAGTCTATGTGAAGAAAATGAATTTTACATTTTTTTCACCAAAATTATAATAAATATGAATGACTGATTGATATTAAGTGAAACAATAAAATGTGTTTGAGAGAAGTCACTACCTGTTTTTAAAGCGGTGGCCTATAGAACACCACTGTGTGTTTGCTGAACACTGATTCTGTAAATACAACATCTGAACAACACTAGCAAAAGAGAACATGTTTCTAGATATCAAGGTCAACAGAGAACACTGGTTCTTACCCAATACAGGATTTTAAAAAATTTCCTACTCATACAAACATTTTCTTTTTAGTTTCAGAGTAAATAATGCCATTGCTTGTGAAGATAAGAAAGAAGACCAATAACAGAGTAATATACGTTCTCCAGAGAACTGGCACATTCATGACCCAGGGTCATCACTGTCATGACATTAATTCCAGCTTTAAGAAGTCAATCTATTCAACCAAAGTTTAACATTTGTATTTGAATCCTTAAAGATAAATTTGTAAATACTGTAAGTTGTACTATATTTTCTGAATTTCATTAAGCAAGGTATATTTATTTAATTTAAGCAACATCTATTGGATCAATAATCCCCTCATCAGGCTAACAAAATCACGGCGAATTGAATGGCAATGGAGCCTCTAACATGGAAAATAAAATTGACAATGTGCCTAGGTTCTCAACTGGATGGAGAAGGAGAAAGAAAATTGAAAATGAGGAAGGGCTGAAGTAAAGAGAAGCCTAATCTTAGGGAAGACTTTAAAAGAAAATTTAGATCAAAAGTAAGGAAAAATTTTCTTCTTTAGGTCAGACAAAGCTTGAAAATAGTAACATAATCTTGCTGATACAGACTGTGCTGTTTTTCATACAGCTGCTTGTTCTATGAAGTCGTCCAGACTCCTCATGGTGACTCTGGTTACAGAACAGATTCGACCGCTTAGATTCCACAATTGGCATAGGTAACACGAGTGGTCAGTCTCTAACTGAGAGGATCCTAATGAGGATTTCCTATAACAGGACAAGTGTATGGGCATGTGATTAACTTCTAAGACCCCCACCCAGAAGGAGCAGAACCTAGATTAAGTTGTATGCACTGATCATGTTTGGTGCAGAAAATTTGCTGAAATAAATGTGTAGGTTAAAGGCATCGGGCTAAACATTACATTATGAATGTAATGACATTCATAAATATCTGCTGGCCTCTCTCCCCATTGTGGTAGAGCAGTATCATTGACTACATACAAACTTAGAGTCAGTGAAATGCAGGTTTGAATACAAGTTATTATGTCCATCTATTAATTATGTAACTATATAACCTGGAGAATAAGCAACACATAATTAATAATGGATATTTTATTTTCATGTTTCATTTTCTTTATGAAATCTTTAAGAGAAGATTTGTACTTCTGGTTTACTCTCAGAACCCAACAAAATGTTTGGCATTTAGTGAATGATTGTTTAATCAAACTTGTGAGCAAACACCATCAAATTTATATGATAGGCATTTTGCACAATTAGCCCATATAGTCCATAGTAGGTCAGTTAGAAATTCTTTTCTGAAATTCACCATCGTAGATATCATCATGAGGAGTAATGTTTGGAAAATGCATGTCTTTCCACATAAAGAGAGATAAGCAAATCTTTTTTGTGGCTGCCAAGAACATACTCATTTCAAGCATAAGGCTATCAAGAAGGTTGTCAATAATGGACAGACATAGCATGAAAAGTGTTTCATTTATGGAGTTGGTCTGTGTTATAATTAAGACTACATTACAAGTCTCTTGATCCCATATCTATTTGTACTCAAAAACTTTTTATTTTTCCCAGAAGGACAAACGAGTTATTGAGTCACAGTTGATAGATTTATATGTCAGACAAGGTTTTAGAAACAGTTATCAAATGGACACAGCACTAAGAGGTTAAGACTGCACAATTCAATTTTATTTTGCTCTGTGGGCATAGGAATGCCCATTCACAAACAACTGGCCTCTCTGCCATATTCAAATAACTCATTATCATAGGTCTGTGAGCTCAGAAAAGCCTATTTAGCTTGATTTCTTGCTTAGAATGTATCATGATTAATTAATATTTCCCAAGTTTCTAAAACTTTTTTGAAGAAAAGTAACTTCATCCCCCAAAACATATTACCCCCAGGCTTAAATACATTTTCCATTAATAGCACCTAAAGATTTTACACAGAAAAATGTCTAAATGCAAATGCAAATGTTAAAAGAGATACATTTAGGACACAATTGCTAAGATTAAACTTCTTTGATGGTTTCTGTTTATCCCTTGAATGTGCTTATTGAAATTTCACTATTTTGTGAGAGAAAGAAATAAATTGTGCTGGTACCAGATAATCCATGCTGTCATTTGTATGTCTTCAGTGCTTACAGATTTACCCCACTGGTTCTCATTACAGACGAAATGAGTTATCCTGAAATAACTCTGGAGCTCCAGTCACACCGTAGTATTTAACGAAATCGTGTTTCAGCTTTTGATCTAGTTATTTACATTCTCGGCATTTAGAGTAAGCCGCAGTTTTTCAAAGGTATTTCTTTCTGCCTTCAACTTAATAGATTTAAAAATCTTTAAAATAAGAACACTGTCCAAATATCAAGTGCTACGTACAATTACATTAATTTGACCATTATTTGAAAATAAATTGTGTAAAATACATGTTTAAATTAAATACTTTAAATTAAAATTTTTCCTGCAACATATCATCCCAGAAACAGCAGAAACTGGAGTTTTCAGTGATTCTGTTAAAACATTTAAACAGGATGTCACTGAAGGAGAGCACTGGGCTTTCCGCCAGCTTTATTGGATGTCAAGGTTTGTTGTTCGTGCTGCCTGTGCAATCCATGGCATAAACACACGAAAAATGAGAGAAATGGAATCTACTTATCACAAGGGTTAAATACGCACTTTCAGTTCCTTAGCTGATGAGCAGTATTACTTCTTTTTAGTGAAAAAATGTGTTGTTATAAGTGCCCTGCGCATGTCCTAACACCACATCACTCACAAAAATAAAATTTGAGAAACCTTTTTTACTACCTTTTATTATTCTTAAAAATTTATTTTTAAGGATTTTAAAGCATTTAGATAATTTGTTTAGGCTTCCATGTTTCAATAGAAGATTAACAGTATTATCTCAGACAATACATTTTATATTACTCAATCTCTGAGTAAGATATTTTAACCCTCTTTCACTGTGAAAAAATGTGTTTACTAGTTAAATAACAATTTATTTTTAAGTTTAAGAACTAATGTTAAGGAAAAGTCACTTTAAATTTGACACTCAAACTAATGTATATAAATATCTTACCTATGAGACTAAATATCTTAATGTGTCATTTCCACATTTTTAATCTTGAAGGAAATATATTGATAGTACTTAGATACCTTAGATTATTTAGTGAAGTAATTACTTGAATATGGCATCAAAATGTCTTTATTTCTGATTTTACTGCCTTCCCTAGGGGTATCTATATAACTGCTTCACTGTTTCTAATGTAAGTAAACTAATTTTACTTTAAAAAAAGTATTATGGGGTATTGTGCACTGGGGGGAGGATAGGAGGATATGGAAGGAGAGAAAAATAACATTGTGAAAGTGAGTTTAAGAGATGGGTGAGAGTCAGATTTTAGCAAAAGTTTTGGGCTTGTCTAAAATGTTTGGCTTTATCTGATTTAGACTTTTGAAGTCATAAGACTCGATCATTAAATATACCAGAAATATACCCTTCCTATACTGAGGAAGGGAACATGGACAGCATAGATAAACGAAGTAAGCAAGCAGTGTGACTGAAAACGGAATTCAGAGCAGACCCCCCAGAACCTGAAAGAGAATGGTGGAAGTAGGATCTACATAGTCCACAAGTGTGAGAGGTAAGTAGAAAATTGACAAAACTTGGGAATCAGCTGTAGATTGAGCAATAAAAATCAAAATATAAAAATTTAAAAAGGAGAGAAAGAGTATGTAGATCAAAAAAAGTATATCTCAGGTGTAGATTTTAGGGAGCTGTTGAAAAACATACAGAGGAAGAGATAGACATGGAAATTGTAGGAAGGATGGATTCTGTTTTGAGCACACTCATGGTCTAGTGTTGTTATGGTTCATTATCTATTTGTAAATCAGTCTTCTGCTCAGGATATGGGAGACAGGGAAGGAATGCAGATAGAGAGCTGGTATCACTAACATAACAGTACTAGAAAAAAGAAGACAGAGGGAGTATCTCTAAGATCTTGTTAAGAGGGTAAAGAGTAATGGAAGAGAGTTCCAAAACTGATGCTGGTTCGAAAGGATAATAGAGAAAAATGAAAAGTCAGGACTTTCCCCATTATAATAGACATAGAAATACCAGAGATATGCAACAACTGCAGATGTTCCTCAAGAATTGAGATGAGAGCAGAGGAGAAGCCAGCACTGAATTGTGAAAGTGGTTCATTGCAAGACTGGTAATGTAATAGGAAACAACTTATAGTCACCTTTCATTTTTATTTTTATTTTTTTTATAATTTTATTTAAAGAGGAAAAAACAAAATAAAATAAAACAGAATAAAGGGTAGCAACCATACAGCATTCCAAGGAAAAAAGGAAAAGTACAACAATAAAACCTAGGAAATTATTACTTGACTAATTACATACTGACTTCTTGGAAATAGCTGCTCAAATTACAAAGTTAAAGCATGTAAAGTAGACATTCAAACAGTGAGACTGTTAACAGTGTGGGGTCATGAAAGGGAAGATCTCTTAAAAATAACAAGGGAGCAGGCAGTAAAGTTACAAAGACTGGAAGATGACAAGAGGATCTATAACTTAAGAATAAAGTATGTGAATGAAGAAGCAGGAATCAAACCAGGGGAATTACAAAGGCTATTCACAGAAATTATTGAAGAAAATTTCCCAAGCATAGAAAAAAG
>PVJX010024829.1:0-27618 GCA_004027295.1 Dolichotis patagonum | reverse complement strand
ACAAACTATACGCTAAATAAACCTTTCCTTTCTCCATTTTGGGCATCAGGTATTTTGTTTCAGCTATGAAAGAAAAGTAACCAGGACAGTTGTGACTGAGAGGGATGCATTCCCTGGATTCTGTGAGGTGAGTGTGCAGAGGGACTTGGGGTTGGCCAGAATAACAATTAGCTCCAAATCTTTAACTGTGTTCAGATCATCTGGCCATCACTGAACATTTGGCTGCTTATTCTATTTTTTTGTTGAAAGAGCTATTATATATAAGTTCTTCAGAATGTTTGGATATTATTCTCTTTCAGTCCGTATTTGCTTTATTTATATTGAAGCTGTGATAAGATATGCATCTCAGAGACAGCTTTCTGGAAGGCTGGCCTTCTTGGCATTAAATGTCCCTCTTGTTCTTGAGAACTGTTTCTTGTGTTCTGTTGGATAGTAACAAAATCTCAGCATTGTTAGAGCACCAATGGTCTTTTCCACATTTTAATCTGCAATTTGTTGGACTTTTCTAGTTAAAGCACAGTAATACCTAATCTTTGTCAATTTTTGTCTTTTAATTGGATAGCTAGTTGGATAGATAATTTTCATTTAATAAAGTGATTGTTATATTTATTTTTAACTTATACTTTTACTTTCTTTCTTTTTCTTATCCATTTAAAATTCATTTCTCTATCCTTTTTCTACTTGCATTTGCTGATACTATTCCAAGTCTCCATATTACATTGCACAAGTCTGTAAGTGATACAAAAGTATCTGACATTACTGTTTTCAAACAAGTAATATTGTTCCTGGGACAAAATAGCTGATGCTCATGGCTTAATAGAGGAGACAGTTGATCTGGCTTGGGCTTTGGAGGTCTCAGTCCCTGTGTGGTCAGCAGCACTGGGCATGGCCCGGGTAGAGAGAGCTGCTCACGTCCCGATGACCAGGAAGCAAACAAGAAGGAAGGTAAGCCCTTCCGGGTCACAAGCCCAGGGACACCTCTCCCGACCAGACTAACCTCATATTCAGTCACCCTCGAAAGCTCACTTGATGACCTGAGGCTTTGAGGACCATCCCGATCTGAAGCACAGCAGCTCTGGTGTTCGCCTCAGTTCCATGAGCGAAATCCACAGTCACCCATCTCCTCAGTACCCGCCACAGCTCCCCCATCGTGTTCTCCCTGTGAGTTTCTTCCCTCTTCTGCAGCTGCGATTCCCTTTGGAGCACAAAGCAGCATCACAGCTCCTGGCCTGGTCTGGAGTCCAGCCGGCGGCCCAGGCTGTGGGGCACAGCAGGATACTCTGGGTGCCAGCAGGGTTCTCCTTGCTCCTTAGCTGCTCCCCAGGGCAGCTGACCCAGCTTGGCCCGGCACTGGCCCAAAGGCCAAGCCTCTCGCCCAGGGACGGCTGTCCTGCCCGACGCTCCCTGCAGGCGGCCCGGGTGTCCTCCGTCCTGCAGCCACAGCTCCAGCCCTGTGAGCCCCTGGTGGCCCACGCCAGTGTTTGCTTCTCCGCACCGTCTTGGCTCAGAGGCAGGAAGCAGCCCGGGTCACGCGAGCAGCACAGGCGCTGCAGAGCGAAGCTGGCTTCCTGGGGCCGGCTTTTCCGTGCCGTGCTGGCCCTCAAGGCCTGGTTGCCCCACAGCTGCTCACTGTGGCAGAACAGATGTTTTAGTTTTGTCAACTGTTTGGCTTTTCCCCTCATTCCAGCAGGCGTGTTGTTTCCCACCGGCCAGAATGGCTTCTGTGTGGGCATCCACACTCGCGTGTGCGTTTGGAAATTATAATGGAAATTTGGAAAGAACCACCAAACCCCCTGAGAGAATATAAGAGCACTGGATTTTCTTTTAAAAATTATTACCTGGAAGAAAGAAAAATCTTAAACATGCTCTGAAACCTTTTTTGTGGCTATAACAGAGATTAATGAAAATATTCCAGAGATTCTTTATAAGCTGCCAGTAGCCCGTGTTTGCTCAGAACAAAGGTCCCTGCACGTGCCGGAGGAAGCACGCTGCGAAAGGAGCACGCGCCCAGAACGTCACCTGGAAGTCAAGGGAGCTGAGGGCTCTGCCTCGAAGCCCACGGCTCCTGACACCTGCCCAGGCTCCCCTCCGTGCATTGTGACGGCCTGGTGTGCAGTCCCCTGGGTCGGGCCCAGGCCTCAAAACCTGCTGGCTCTGTGTTCTTCACTGGCTTCTCCTCTGTCAGCAGCGTTGCCCTGTGACTGGTCTCCTCCTGCAGGATCCGGCGGCCTGGAGCACAGGAGCAGAGGCTCTGATGTCCTCCCTGCAGCTTCCTGTGGTCCCCCTGGAGACCCTGGGCACTGCTGTGAGAGTGCCCTGTGTGATGGCACTGGCAGGCCTCAGCGCGTGACCGGGGTGGAGCTGCAGAGATTTGCATCTGATCTTTTCAATGTTAGAATATTTAATAGACAAGAATTATTTATCTAGTCAAGGAGCACGTGATGCTTTGATACCCAACAGGCAGTGCTAACGAATGCCACCGTCCTCATCTCTGTCTGTGTCTGTCTCTCTCCCTCCCTTCTGCTTCCTGTAGTGGCCCTGCTGATTCATGCCCCCCCAACACTGCCCAAGGCTCCCTGCCGTCCACAGCCGACCAGTCGCTCTAACAGGCACGAGCGATTTCCCACCAAGGCTTTGGCTTGCACATCCCCGCCGACAGCCACGCCGAGCACCTTTGCGTATTTGCCGGCCATGTGTGTGTTCCTTAGGTGTTTTTCCAGGCCATTTTGCTATTATTACCTCCTGTTGAGTTGTGTGGGTTCTTTATGTAATTTAGAGACTCACCCCTTATAAGATGTCTAATTTGTGAGCATTTCTCCCATTCTGTACTTTTCCTTTTCACTGTGTTGCTTCTTTCCTTTGCAGTCCAGAAATAGTTTTAATTTGATGCATTCCGTCTCTTGTGCTTTGCTTACGCCCCTGGCCCACTAGCTAGGAATCACTGTTGGCTGTTCCCTTTCGGGAGTGCTGGTGGTTTTGGATCTCAGCTGTGAGTTTTCAGTTCACAGTCTGTTAAGGCTTGTCATGGAAGCCAAGTGTAAAATCGGGTAAGAGGAAACTCTTCAGTAACGAGCTGGGGAAAGTGGACACAGGGGGCGGAGAAGCTGGACCTCTGTCCTGGGAGGACAGAGTTTATTACTGCAGATGGGAGCACAAGAACCCTTCCAAAAACCATCTTCACTCCCTCTGCACTGTGGGGTCACGGCCAAAGAGGAATCCTCCTTTATGGGCTCACTTCTGGCACAAAATAAACCAGAAATGTAACCCAAGAAGTGACTGCAACAATTTCTTCACAATTTTATATAAACAAAATAAAAAACAAAATATATAGAGTATTTGTTAGTTCGGAACAAGGTTTTGGAAGCCCACTTGTGGAACTCTCCCTACACCAGGCGGGGTGGCCCAATTAGCAGTCAACCCCCCTCCCCTTTTCTTTGTGACTGGACCAAAATAACAAACCCCATCTGGCCGAAGTTGTCATTGATTGCACAGGTTTTCCCTGGCTCACTCATCGGGGCTGCTTCTCTTTACCGAGAGACAGCTGTCCTCCTTGTGTCGGGAGCGCTGCTTGCCAGGCAGGCCATCCCTCCCACCGCGCCTTGCGTGGACCGCGTGGAGCCGCCTTGGGCTTCCGCCTCCTGGCGCTGCAGAGGGCCCAGACCGACCGGGCGCCGGTTGCTGGTCTTCCTCCCAGTGCAGGGCGCACAGCAGGGTCCAGAGGCGGCCTTGCAGGCTCCACCTGCGGCCCCCGCTTCTGGCTCTGCGATGGGGACACGGGCTGAGCCTCTCTGCACCTGCTGTGACCCACAGCTGTCACAGCACAGTCCCTGTTGGGGTGAGTAAGGTAATGTGGGCAAGGGCGAGGCGGGCTCCTCGCCGGCAGCGCGGTGTCTCCTATCGCAAGGCTTCCGGCTCCATGCAGGGTCTTTGTCGAGGTGAGTCCCACGGCCGGTCCTCAGCTGGGGCCTGGATTCCGGGGAGAGCAGGGCCTGGCCGGGGCTGCAGGGCCTGAGAAGACAGTGGCACACCGTGCTGCTGTTTCTGATGTCTCGGGGGAGGAGCAGCTGCGCTCCTTCTCCACCACCGCAGCAGTGTCCACGCGCTGTCCGCAGCGCAGTGCCTCGGGACACAGCGGTCCCTCGGGAACAGCCCCTGACGCGGCAGGGGTCCTGGCAGCGGAGTTTCTCCTAAGAGGGGGCATGTTTGGCTTCTGAGTGGAGCTGCACGTGCCTGTGCGCTGTGTCGGGCTCAGGACAGCCGTGTCCGTTCCTCCCGCAGCATTTTGCCCCGAACGGAGGGGGCTGCTGCCCACGGCGGGCCTGATCTCCCGCTGCAGCCGGGGAAAAGGGCAGATCCTGCTCGGTGCTGAGGTGACTCACAGGTGATGGGGACACTGGAGTGTCGCTCCGGCAGTGGGGTGTCCTGGAGCTGACTCAGCCCTGGGACCAGCATGCTGCGAGGACCGAGGCCTGGTGACTGGGGCAGCGAAGTGGTGAGCAGGCAGCACCACCCGTCCCCGAGGTCACCCGTCTCAGAGGTGGTGGTGCCGCTCACCGCTGCTGCTCACTGGGGGTCTCAGGCTTCTGATACTCAGCCTGGCCACACCGCCCTGCGGCATGGGGACGGCGGCCGCCTGCGCCCGGGACGCTTGCGCCCTGACCGGGTCACCTCCGGCTGAAGCTCGGCGGGGAGCCCTGGGCGCCCAGGAGGCCTGGGGCGGCCAGGCATTGGGAGCGCAGGGGAATCCGAGCTCGGACTCGACGGTCTGAAGCGGAGCCTGGAGGCCTCAGGCGCGGACTGCCGGGCGCCCTGGCCGGGGACCGTGGGCGCGGGGTGCTGGCGCGGGCCCTGCTCTCCCGGGCCGGGAAATCACGGCGAGACTCAGGGAGGCCCGTGGCTCTCAGCCCCCGAAGCGGGTGTGCGTTTGGCCGAGCGTGCGCGAAGCCCTGGCCCCGCCGCGCTGGGCAGGACCCCGGCGCTGACCCCAAGGAACTCGGCCTCGGAGGCCGCGGCCCGCGAGCGGCGCCACCTGGCGGCGGCACGGGAGCAGCAGCAGGCGCGGGCGCGGTCCCGGGCAGCTGAAGGAGCGCTGAGGGGACCCGGGGTGCCGCCTGGAGGGCGCCCCAGGGGCCTGCGCCCGGCGTGCGTGCCTCCCCGTGTGAGGCCTGACCCGTAGCTCAACGCCCAGCCCCGGGCCGCCTCCTCGGCAGCCTCGCGCTGGCTGCAGGGCGGTGTGGCCAGGCTGAGTTTGACGCCCAGCGAGCAGCTTTGTAAGTGGGGCCTGCAAGAGATATTGCAAAGGCCTTTCACAGCAGCTCCCGCTGCGGCGGGTTTGCAGTCCAGTAATAACCAGTGATGGCCACGAAGACGGAAGCTAAACTCACTGTGTGTCTTCTGCAGCAGCGAAGCGTTTTCTAAGCAAACCACAGTACTTTGAGGGAAACGCGAACATACTTAGGGTGAATGCTCACCCGCGATTTTGGGCTAAGGTATTTCAGAAAACTTCTGTCTTAGTTTTCATTTTATTCTTTTTTAGTTTTTAAAATCTATTCAGTGATCTCCTAAAATATGTATGGCTGTATATTAATTCTCTCTCTGTCTCTGTCTCTTTTTCTCTCTCTGGTCTTTTTGAGACAAGGTCTTGCTATGCAGCTCAGGCTGGCCTTGAGCTCACTTTTTAACCCTGGGTTGGCCTTGAACTTGCATCGATGATACATTTAAGAAGATTGTATTGAATATTAAAAAATATAAAGGTGCACAAAGAGAAAGTAGGTTTCTGTGCTTCATCCAAATAGCTAACAAGTAGCCGCAGTATGGCGGATGGTATCTGTGGGTGCCATCCCCCCTGGCTTTGCTACCCACAGAGGGAATTACCAAGGTTCCTTTAGCAAATCTGAGCCAGTCATTATGTTAACTACTGATAATTTAAATACAACCCTTAAAAGACAAGTGGCAGAGTCAATTAAAACAACTTGCCTCAACTCTATGCAATCATAAACTTTTCAAATACAACATTAAAGTTAAAGTGAAAGCAAATTTTAAAAAAGAAAAAGTGATATTCCATGCCAGCATCGATCAGGAAACACCAGAAATGTTAAAATAAGACAAAAAGAAACGACAAAGGACAGAAAGGAATCACGGAAGGAGGCTCCCTCTTTCCTGCAAAAACCCAGGGATCCTAAGCACAGCAGGAAAAAATAAAGCAGCAAATAAGGAAAGCAAAGAAGCCACAAGAAAATCCACAGTCATAGCTGGAAACTTAACCCTGACCTGTCCACAACTGAAAAGACATCTGTACAGGCAGGAAAAAAGTCCAGAAAGTGGAAGAACTAAAAACACCATCAGCTAAAATAACAAAATCTCCAGGCAACCTTACCCCACCCTGGGCCCAATCCTGCTCCTGAGAAGGAGTAAAACACGTGGTATATGCAGGTGTCCTTGGGACAACCCCAGCATCAGCAAAACCCTGGGCCATGAAACAAACTTCAGTGGCATAAATAATTCCAGGCATGTGCAGGAGGTCCTCCCACTGCAGGAGAATCGATACGAAATATTGGAACTAGAGACAATGACAGAAAAACCTCAGCAGCTTAAAAAATGAATTAATTAATTTGTGGGTCAAGGGAAGTTCTCGGGGCCAATAAAAGTCATCAAGGATGCTAAACAGAATGAAAAGGAAAATACGCTGTGTCGAAAACAGTGGATGCCTCAAAAGCAGTGTTCAGGAGATGCATGTTGGATGTAGATGCATGTTGGAAAATGTGAAAGTCTCAAATTGATAATGCAACCCACTGAAACTCTTTAAGGAAGAGAAAAATTAGGATAAAGCAAGTAGAAATAGTTAACAAAGAGTAGGAAATAACAACATCAAAAACAGACAAAAATGGAACAATGAAATCAAGTGATTTGTTTCTTTGCTTAGATCAATATAATCGGCAAACCTCTAGCAAGGCTGACCAGGAATAGAGGGGTGGGACACAAAGTCCTCAGCAAAGCAGGCCTCAGTCCAGACCCTGCGGCCACGGGGACGGTGCCCGGGTATGCTGGGAGCTCCCCGCCCGGCATCTGAGAACGGAGAGGGAAGTCACCCACGTCTTAAAGCAAGACCCCGACTCATGAAGTTGAGTAAGAACCTTTAAAATCTTTATAGTAATTTTAAAAATTAAACTCATAATTTAACAGATCTTCCTGAGAAAGAAATTACAGGGCCCAGATCATCACATGCAGAATCTTATCCAATGTTTAAGTAATTAGGTCGAATTTCATGCACAGATTTCCTAAAACTACAGGACACAGCAGCTCTACATCAATTTTATAAAACCATTTTCTTTTGTAATCAGTTTTACTGGTACAATTTAGGTATATGTAATGATCACACTCACCGTGAGGAAGCTGGCAGTGTACGATACATCTCCTCTTTTTCCCCCACTGCACTCCCCGCTTCAACCTCTCTACCCCTCCTGATTTACAAAAGTTTTGTTTTCATTTTCCCTTCCTTTACCCCGCCCTGGTTCCCTTCCCATTTGAATATTTTCTTCTTTTTCTTTTTTTTAATTTTAAAGAGGGTAAAATTTAAAAAAACAAAACAGAACACAAGAAAACAATGTAAGAGACATAAATTTCAAAGCTAGACAATCAGAGACCTTCACTATCTATCATATTGTCTCTTGTTTTCTTCCAAAAGTTGTCCATATCTTCACATACAGAGAATTCACATGAAACAACATAGTATGGAACTGATCTGAACAGGATGAAGAAAGGGTTTTAGGTCTTCAAGACCAGACAATAGAGAAGCCAAGAATGGCTGTCATAGTGTCTCTCATTCTCTTCAAAACAGCTGTCCATACCTTCATGTGTGTTGAACTTAAACAAAACAAAACAAGCTAAAATCACTTTGAACAAAGAATGATAGTTTTGCTGGATTTCACATCATGATGCTATGGAACCAGCACTGGGTATTGTAGTGTCTCTTTTTCTTCAAAGTAGTTGTTCATTTCATCATGTGTTATATAATTGGTTCTCTTAAACTGTTTATAAGCTCTACACATGCATGAGTCTCTACATGTATATCTATCATTTCTGTATTAGAAGGAAAAACAAAACATAGCAAGACAAAACAAAACAAATTCCTAGAAAAACATGAAATGAAAAAGTCATATAAAACTGTCTCAGCAGTATATAACAATATTAACAATATTAACAAAAACAAAACATTGGAGACATTATAAGACTTCAAAAGCAGTTAATAGTCAAACCAAAGTGGGTATCCTAGTGAATCTTGTCATCTTCAGTGTAGTTGCCTATACCCTTAGACTTGATACTATCAATCATAACAGATTTAAATAAAATCAGTTAATACAAAATAGCAATCTAACAAACCAGATTCAAATAAGATCAGTCATAATAATACAGTGTAAGTTATACAGGGCTTCAGATTAAGTTAATAGGAAATTAAGGATGATTACCATAATATACCCTGTTATTTTTGGGATAGCTGTCTGTGCTCTCAAATCTAGTGCAAGTAGACAAACTGGAACAGAATATAATCCATCTAAACAGAGTGGTGAGAATAATGTAGATTTTTAAATCCTGATATACTATTAACAATGTCCTCTGCCTTCCTTTTTAAGACAATTCCGCCCCTTTCACTTCCACAGGGTGCACTGCACATTTTGGGTCCCACTAACTCCCTCAGTTTTTAGATTTGGTGGAGCAACCTGCTATTTATCCTAACTGGTTCTGAACCTTCTGACTCCTGGGCTTGATCTTGAGTTGCATTCCTTTACCTATAAAAGCCTCAATGTTTTCCTTCATTATAGTTGAGTAGATCGCTGCTGTATAAAAGTATCATGTCTTTTCAACCTATCTGCAGGTGCTGGTCGAGCTGCCCCTATTTCTCTCTGGTTCCTTGTCACATAGAACATTGCTTTCTCATATTTGACTTTCTGTCCATAAGCCCTCTTTCAGGTTAATTATGTTTCTAATACAGAGCATCTCGATGGACCCTATCTCCTGATCTACTCTGCCTGTGTTTCTTTTTGTTAGTATAGCAAGGACATCTATGTTAGAGATTACAGCCAACCTTCTCTGCCTCATTTCTGCTACGCTATTTTTCTGCTATTGGTCGTCTACTTTCCTCTTTCATTCCACTGTCTGCCCCGTTCATTGAGGCCTGTTTGCCGCTGTTCCTGAAATCCTGGTATTTTTTTCCTCTCTCTCTAGAATGTCCTTCAGTATTTTTTGTAGGGTTGGATTGGTGGTCACGAATTCCCCCAGTTTCTCTTTGTCATGGAAGCACCTTGTTTCTCCATTAATTTCTAGAGACAGTTTTGAAAGGTACATCAATCTGGGCTGGAGGTTATTTTCTTTCAGGGCTTGGATTACTTCGCTTCAAGCTCTTCTTGATCTGATGGTCTATGTTGAGAAGTCTGCCATGATCTTGATGGGCTTTTCTTTATAGGTGATCTGTTTCTTTTCTCTGACAGCTTTTAATATTCTGTTCTTATATTGAATTTCTGGGATCTTGATTATTATGTATCTGGGTGTAGCTTTGTTTTGCTTGTAGGTGGCTGGAGTTCTGTATGTGTCACACATCTGAATATCATTTCCTTTTGTTATGCTTGGGAAGTTTTTCTTAATTATTTCTGTGAATAGCCTTTGTAATTCCTTTGTTTTGACTCCCACTTCTTCATTCACATTTTTTATTCTAAGGTTATAGATCCTCCTGTCATCTTCTAGCCTTTGTATTGTTACTGCCTGTTTCCTTGTTATTTTAAAGAGATCTTTCCTTTTATGATCACACATTGCAAACCTGTCTTCAAGGTTTGATAGTCTATCCTTAGTTTCTTTCAAGAAGTTTTGCTAGCTTTCAATTCAGTTTTTAATTTCTTGGTAATCTCTTTGAATCTGCTTCACGTATTCTAGGTTTTGTTTATATTTTTCATTGAATGTTTCCCTCCTTTTTTGTGTTCCTCCATTTTTCTGTCAGTGTCTTCTTGAGAGGTGCTTAGCATTTCTTTTATTAATCTACTTATATCTTGCTTAACTTGAATTAATATTTCAGTTTTGAGCTTGTTTACGAGGTCCCGAAGATATCTCTTTATGTCCACTGATGCCGTGTTTGATGTTGCATGTTTGCTGCCCTCAATCTCTTTTGTATTTACCTCTCCTGGATCAATATTCTCAGGGTTGGGGGCTGGGGGCTTTTTCTTATTTCTTTCTCTTGTCATGTTTTTGGTTCCTTCCATACAAGTGTACAGTGGAGTTCCCAGCCACTTTCCTTGTTGGTTATAGTTCTTCTGAAGCGTGCTGGCTAGGGTTCTCTGCCCTCTCCAGTCAGCTGTAAGTCACTGAGGTGCAGGCAGGGGCAGCATATGCTGTCCCCTGCCCTCAGGGCCAGTCAACCTTCATGGGCCTTCGCTGTGTCAGTGCGTGCTGCACGTAGGGAATCAGTTTGGGATGACTTATTGGGTCCCAGCCAGGAGTGTGACCCAGGCCAAGCAGATCCCACCAATCTACTCTGGGGGGTGAGCAGCCAGCTGAACTCACTGCCATTCCCAGTTCAGGCCCGTCCTGCCCGACTCCAACATGTCGTCCATTTGGCTGCCCCTTTCCCATGGGATGGTCTTACTCCCAGCACTCACTGAGGGTTAATGCAGGTCCCTCTCTGGTCCATTCTCCGTTGGGCTCCCCGTCCTCCAGCTGCAGCACAGCTGTGGTGCAAGTTCACATTGGCTCTCCATGCGCAGGGCAGCTCAGGCCAGTCAGATGGGTGTGGGTTTGGGCATCAGGCCGGACTTGGCTGTACGAATTCAGGTGGCTGGTCGAGACCGTCGTGATCGCTGATCCCAGCTTCTCCAGTGGTAACCCCGGGACTTCTATCTGAGCAGCTCTTCTCCCTTCAGTCTCCTCCGGGGTTGAGAGAATCCATCTGCCTCTGTCCAGATCTCTCCAGAATGTTGTAATCTGGCATCTGAGCTGTCTCTCTCAGAGAGTCTCATATCCTGCTGCTTACTGGTCCACCATCTTTAGCTGCTAATCTGCCAACTTTAGAATAATTGAATATTTTCTTATTGTTGCATAATATTTTGGTCCTTATTTACATTCTTGGTTTCTCATACCAGAGAAGAAATATGATATTCACATGTGTGTTTCTGATTTATTTCACTTAGGAGTATGGTCTCAATGTGCATCCATGTACCTAGAAATGCTTCAAGTTAATCCTTCTCTAAGGCTAAAGAGTACTCCATTGTAAATTTAAAAAACCACATCTTTTAAATCTAACATTGTATCCAGAGAGAGTACAGAGATGGTGGCAGACAGACCCACAGGAATACACAAGCAAAAATCTTCAAAGATACATAAGAAAATAGAACTTGATATATAAAAAAACTCATCACTGTTCTCAAGTGACATGTATGCCAGGAATGTAAGACTAATTATATATTTAAAATTAAAAACTGTTACTAACTGTATCAACCTGTATCAACCAATTGTATCAACACCATTGATATTTAAAAGATACATTGAAACGACTGAGTACAGGTTCGGACTGAAAGACTCAGAAGACTGGGAATGGGGGAATGCTGGGAAAGAGCATGGCTGACCCCGACAGCGGGGTGGCACCTAAGGGTGACGGAGAAAACTCTGCTTCCCAAGACTGGGTATGCGGTCAGGACGCCTCCCTCCCAACGCCCTGCAGCAGGAGGCTGGTGGCTCTCCTCAGTGAGGTGTGCGAGGAAAGGAAGTGAGACACGTGGATCGGAGGATGAACAGAAGGGACAGTGTCCCCACCTGTAGTGGCTGGGCGGTCTGTGTACGGCATCCCAAGAAATCTACAGAAATGAGCAAGAAACAAAGAAAACCCCTAGTCTAATAATGTAGCTCAGCAAATCCACAGGATACAGTCAAATGTGTCACCATTTCAGTGACTCACACCCCACAATGCTTCGGGTGAGCCGGCAGCACACACAAAGCAATAAGCCTGTCAACACTTGTCAGCAGAATCGGGTCCACAGACACGTGAGACCACAGCCTGCTCATCGACTGGGGTAGACAACACGGCAAAGATGTCCCTTGTCCCCAGTTGGGGTCTTCAGGGTCAGTGTGACTGCAGTCAAAGTCCTGGCAATTCCTGTGCGTCAGAAGACAGGAATGTGCTGGAAATTTACACTGAAAACATGGGCCGGGAATAAGTGCCTTTTGGAAAGCTAAGGATGCAGTCTGAGGAGCTGGACTGCCGCGTGTCCAGTCGAGTGTCCAGCGCAGCCCAGAGGTCCCAGTGGGTTGGAGCTGAGCACCCAGGTCCGGGCCTGAGCAGAGGACCTGAAGTCAGGTTCCGGTGGGGTTGCCAAACTATTCTGTTGTTTTTAGCCCTTCCTTCCTTTGCATTTCCTTCCTTTCTCTTTCATTTTTCTCTGTTTTCTTCTTTTCTCTTCCCTCTCTCCCTCCTTCTTTTTTAAAAAAAAATTATTTAAAGAGAAAAAAAAGCAAAACAGAAAAAAGGGTAGAAATAGCACAGAATTTTAAAAAAACACTAAGAAATCACTAGTTGATAAATTACATACTGTCATCCTAGAAATAGTTGTTCACGTTACAAAATTAAAGCATACAAAGTGGACATTCAAACAGTGAGAGTGCAAACAGTCCTGTTCAGTGATCCAACAAAAACTGGGGATTTAGCTCAGAGGCATAAGCCCCCCCTTCTGTCCTTCCTTCCCTCTTTCCTTCCTCCCTCCCTCCCTCTCTCTGGGGGGAGGGAGTGGGCTGAGTCCCCGACATCGGCGCTGTCCTTGGTGCTGGCCTAATGGGTCGCAGGCAGCTGGAACCAGAGCCCGCAGGCATTGGGCCGGCAGGCATTGGGGGAGCAGCCAGGCAAAGGCCACTGGCTTCAGGGGTCCCTCCTGGAGTCCTGGCTGGGACGGGCTGTCTGGCTGCTCCCGGGACGCATGTCCCCTGCCCCTGCAGCCGCGTGCCCTCCTGGGCTCATCGCTGAGGTGCTTGCACGTTAACGAGGACAGTTGGGACAATTTGCTTATTCCTCCAGATCTGTCCCTGTGTGAACGCAAGCTTAGATGTCTTTATTCGGATCACCAGTGCCCTTCCTGGTCCCTGGGGACGACTTGCCATTGATTTTACTAAACACTGGGTGTCACTGTTGCTGTTCCATACTGGAAAGAAACGTATGGAAACGATCGGTGCCCTAGTCCACATTTCAGAACGGTTAGTGAGATTAATTCACGCTCTGTTTATTTATTATTATTTCTTTTGAAAGGCGAGATGTAAGCTCTTTGGAGAGGGTGGCTTCTTCGCAGACTCCCTTCCAACAGTGCACACGCCGCGTCTCACTGCCTGGAAATGCTGCACATGAAGCAGCTTGGATGCCTTGTTGGGGACACGACCGGGGCACAGCACACTGCCCAGGAGGGGCACTCTGAGGCTCCAGACACCCTCCATGCACAGACGCTGGCCTGGGGCTCTGGTGGGCCCTGGTGGGGTTGTTATGAATGGGGAGGTGCAGCCCACAGTCCCTCCATGGATCTCTGCAGCAAGTGACGTGTGCTAAGTTCATGTCACTTCCAAATGTCCAAGACTAGGCCTGCCCCACTTTGCTGCAGCACCAGATCTGACCCCTGCTCAGGTTGCTGGGGTGGCTTGGCACCGAGGGGAGGTGGGGACCCCTCATTGACAGGACCCTGGTCTGTGTGGGGGTGTTCCCACAGCTGCGGACATTTGTTAATTAGCTTTTCCATGGCAGAGTTTTCAAGGGAAGGGAAGGATGATACCTGGTAGCAAGCTGTAGGGTGGACTGCTCTGAGGTTTTTAAAATGCTGTGTGATTTTCCGAAAAGCAATTTGTTCAGGTAAATTTAGTGACCAGAGTCTGTGTTAGCAAGACCCATGGATACAGCCAGATGTGGACATGCACTTTTGTTAACATTTATTAGGGGAGCTATTTGTGGAGAAATACCACACCATGCACTTAAAGAAGAGCCACATTGCCTTAGAAGTCATCTTTCTTGGGTAATTAGAACTATTTCAAGTCTTCTCATAGCTGAGGGTCCTACCAGACCACTGCCCACCGTGAGGCAGGGTACGATCCTTCCTTGCTGCGCAGCTGACTCTCCTGTGCTGGTGGACACAGGTGCCAGCTGTCCAAAGTGTCTGCCACAGCGCCGCCTCCAGCCCAGCACAACGCACTGGCCAGAACAGGCCTCCGAAGTGCCACAGACGCTTTGATCCTAAAGGCACTTATTTGAGTCAGTCTTCCCAAAGGTGGCTGTGATGGAATTTAACAGACAGATCTGCACAAAACAGAGAAACAAAGAACAAAACTGGGATAAAACGTGTGACAGGAAATTCAGAACTGAGCCACGCATTTAGGGTGTGATGCTGCCCCAGGCGGGAAGCCCTGGAGTGGAGAGATCAAGAAGAAGCTTGGAGGTCACCCCGGGAGGGCTGAGGGTCCTCAGCCTCGGAGCTGCATCTCAATCACTGTGTCTGGGGTCTCACTTACGATGGGCTTGCGGGTGAGGAGAAGTATTTGTGCACTAATATATGAATGCATAGATGGCTAAGTGCATTCCTTTCCTGTTCTGGAGGCGAGGTCTAGCATTTCTCATGCTAAAGCTTGAAAGCAATTCGTTGGTGACATCAGTAAATACTACACTTGACCAAAGATGCTCCGTGCTCATCATCGGTGGTCGCGGGTTCCTTAGTACCACGGGCCACGCAAGTCTGCAGAACCTGAAACGCTGTATGTTCTACGTATAAAGAGGCAATCATCTGAGGGGTTCACAGAGAAGAAAATTGGAAGAAAACCAGGTTTCTGTAATGTGCCTACCTATGATAATTAATCTTGTCCAGTATCTTTGTTATGGAAAATGAAATTCAACCAGAAAACTGTACTACCTTCCTAAGCATAAGTGTAAACTTTTTCTTTTAATTAATAGGTTTAAAACTTAAAATGGTGCAAAAACTTCAGATCTCATTAAAATGTAATATGAATTTTCTTTCATAATAGATGGATATGCTTCAGAATATAGCAAGTACGAATTGTTAAGGGAATAAAGCAGCTCTAATTAAACGGAAGCATTTTACATCTCTAAGTATGCAAATGAATTTTGCAGATCCTACCCAGTATGGCTCAAGTGCACATTTCACCAGGTTGGGGTACAAAATTATCATTTTAAATTTTAATTTATTTTAATAAATTCTTAAAATCTCCATATTCATACTTTTAAAACTTTCTATTTTTATTTTATCGAGCTGTATATTTTAAGTACTGAAGACCATAGCTCTATTGCTACATGTATAAGTTGAAATTTTGATGTTATTTCTTATAAAATGTTTAACTTACTTTCATAAAAATGCCTTTATTATGATACAAAAACTTTGTATGTGAAATGAATCCCAATGTAATTGTAGTATTTTCCACTGTAAAGTACTTCTCAGTGTTTCCAAATATTTAAATAGAACCCATATAGCCTCCCAGATTCCCTGTTTCAGAATTCATTTTTATTTGTGTGCTGTATCTTTACAAGAAATACATTCAGTGAGACATTTTGTTACTAAAGGAAAACTTAAAATCCTTAGGTAAATGCAAAGCGAATCCCCTCTTTTAAAGTAGCCGAAGTGGTCGCAATGTGAGGCTTGACACTAAGGCCCCCTTTGCTGCTGGATCCCTCTTTGGGGAGATCACTGACGGACATGCCCTTTACACTTCCTAAGGGTTTTCAGACACGTGCCAAGGTCACGGACACACACCCGTGTATCTCCTCCACGGGGCGCACAGAGTCAAACCGCCCGGACCATCTTACAGGACTGGTCTGGGGATTCCCTGGGAGCCGCCGGCGGGAAGTCGGGCCCTGTGTCCCACCTCCCAGCCTGTGCCAGCAGCGCCCAGATCCCACGGGAGGGAAGGAAAGTGGTCCCGGTGCCCATGGGCTTGGACCCAGCTCATCCTGACATTCCGCTGGAGCGAGGCCTTCACAGCCCCGGGTAGCAAACAGCCGGCACACAGGCGAAGCGCCTCAGGGCAGCCGGGTGCGCGGGCTCACACCCTGCTCTCAGGAGAGCGGGGCTGGAGTTTGCAATAACCCGGACAGGGCAGCGCATGCTGCTGAGGCCAGACTTCAGAGGACACAAACGGGTTTTACAGCAGACTGGAAACACGAGCAGGGTCACCCAAAGTCTAAGTAAATGTGCGTTCTGTTCCTAATCTGACAATGTATGGCTTTGCTTCAGAAAAATCTAATCTGATTTCTAAACATGCTGCTACTTATGATGGAATGAAAGGATTTCTGTTCATCTCCTGCCACTTCCTACTCTGGAGAGCATAAATGAGGCAAATTCTGTAGCAACCCAAGGATGGGTTTTCTCATCTGTGAAGCAGGAATAAGGATTATCTTATACAATGGCACTTTGCTTGGTACTAATTTACAAAACCCATGTAAAGTATTCAGAAAATGCCAAATATGCAAGTTATGATATGGGGTAAGACAACTGTCAGTGCAGTAGCATTTGAAGACCTTTAGGATTTCATAAGTACTCTTCTCTAATAAACAATATAAAATACTCTGTTACTCAATTTATAAGCTTGGATTCTCACTTAAAAATATATGCCCTTAAAATGAAAAGGATTTAAAACTTGCATTTATAACTTGTCTGACTTTAGACACCTTTTCTGGAGGCAGAATTATAACCTATAATGTTGTTTCTACTTGTATGTACCTATGGTGGGTTGAAAACTGGTGGTTGACTTCAATACCAGCTGAACTGAATCAGCAAGGTTCCGTGGGTAGAGGGTCCACCTGAGGACGGCTGCCAGCAAGAAAAGCAGAAGTGGGGTGGGAGAGTGGGGCATTGTGGGTTCTTCCAAGTGCAGTTATTGTTTGGAGCTGTTGGTTCTCCTGGAGGAGCTCGTCATGACTAGCTGTCCCAGTGTGAGTTCCACCGTTATCACTGCAGGAGCTCGGGACCTTGTTGGTGAGAGTGGCTGCAGTTCACTTTGGGGGAGCTCTGGTCCTTATACTGAGCATCGCTTCCTGGCTCTGGAGGGGAAGATGGGTGCAGTTTAACCTCCAGGAAAAGCTTGTCACACTGGCTTCCTGACATGTACTCAACTGTTCTCACTGTCAGAGGAGCTCGGGACCCCATTCTCGCTGAGGATGGCTGTGGTGGTTTCAGGGCAGCCCTGGTCCTTATTTTGAGCGTGATTTCCCAGCTCTAGCATAGACCCCTCAGCCTGCTGGCACAGATCCTTCACCAGCTGGCATAGACTTTCACCGCTGACCTTTGGGCCTTCCCAGAGCAGATCCATGCAACACACTTGCGTAAGTCCTTTCCAAGGACTCCAGACCTCCAGTTGAACTCCTGGAGACATTGTCATGGTCTCTCGGTCTTCAGCTGGACTCATGCAGAATTACTGTGGGATCCAGGCCCTTGGCTAGATTTTTTTAGGTCTTTAGTGTTGTGGACAGATTTCCCGCACTTTCTTGTCTTTAACTCTGGGTGACCATCATAAAATAATATTACAAATTCTGTGTTCTATATGTAATTGTTCTTTTTTCAACCCCTGAATACAACCACTGACCTCTGGATGACTATTACAGAATAGTACTGTAAATTACGTGTCCTGTATTGTCTTGTTCTCCTTGCAAACCCCAAAGGACAATAGTAGTACTGAATTAAAAATGCCTGCAGTTGTGTATAGAGTAGGCTAATAATTAATTTTTAAAACATACAGAACATTTAATCACTGTAATTCAGTTTTTACTTTTTGTTGCATTGTTTTGAAAAGTTGCAGTAGGAAAACTCTGGGTAAAGACTTCCCTGAGACTTCGGGCTGGCAGAGGCCTCTTATCCCAGGCTACTGTACCTCCCTTCTGGGGCGGAGACAGAGCTGGAGGAGGGCGGGGGCACGCTGCAGAGCCACCCATTGCTCTTCCTGCTGCAGCGCCTGCCTCCAGGGAGCGTTACGGAGGACCGGGCTCTGGGCTCCCTCTGTCCCCTTTGAGTGTAACCGAAATAGTTTGTTTTCTAATGCTGAGAGGAGTGGTCCCTAAAACTGCAGGGCTGGCTTGGTCCCTAGATAGTGGGAAGTTGGCTTCGGGCAATTTTAGGGTTGACACTGTTGAAGAATTTGTGCACTCCAGGAGACAAGGGGGAGGCCAGAAGTTTGGGGTTTCCTGGAGTTTGGGTTTTCCCAATATGGCAAGATGGACCACGCTGGCCCCTGGGCTCCAGGGCCTCTCAATGGGGAGGGATGTTGGCAACTGTCTTCCCCGGGCGGGAAACAGGTCCCAGAGTGTAACCTTTGGTCCTCAGAGCGGGGCAGTCTTGAGGACCCTCCCTTCCCTGCCACTTCAGCAGGGATGAGCAGGTGGAGGGGTGGAAGAAGGAACCCCTAGCTGTGGTCCAGAGATGGTCTCCACCGCGAATGCCAGCAGGACCTCACACCGGGGCAGAGGCTGCCATGGCGTGGTCCTCTGGACACAAGCTGGCAGAGGGGCTGCTGGGATTGTCATCTGCCTGCCCCCCGGGGGAGCCACGGGCCCTTTCCCTAGAGGAGGAAGTAACACGGGTCCTGGGTGCTGGGGCAGCACAGCCGTTCTGGGTTGCTATTTTTAAAAATCTTTCCCAAACCTCTTTAAAATAGGTGCTGCTACCTCCAGCATCAAGGAAGCAGCAGCTCCTGGGGATTAATTTTCTAAGATTGCTTGTGTATCAGAAAGAACTCCTGAATTCTGTGGTGAAAAGGGCACTCTTGGGCTTACCCTGTAGTGGGAAAGAGAAGTACGAAAATCTGCATTGTAATTTCCCAGGGAAAGGGTTTCTATTTAAATGTTGCCCTATGGGACAAGACCCTCAGCCGAGGACTCAGGACAGCACAGGGACCCTGGGGTGGGCCCGCGGTCCCCCGGAGCTGGCGGTGTTCACTCCAGAGGGAGCCGGAAGTGAGCTGGGGATGACAGGGGCTTGGGGCGTGGCCACAGTGCTGCCAGTGGCCTCAGGGCTCCGGGAGGCGCTTTCACCGTCCTGTGTCCTGTGTCCCTGCAGGCTCCGCCTCCTATGTGTACAGGCCATGCCCAAGGTGTGCATTCCTTGCTGACCACGAGTGCAGCAGACCTAGAGGACCCTACAGCATTGGAACAAAAGAGCTGGACACCTGGCCACCCCAGGCTCAGACACACGGTTCCCACCCCGCCAGGTGAGGGTGCATGTGCTGTGTCCATGGACACGTGGGTCCCTGCCCATCGCAGGACAGTGTGCGTGGTCTGTCCACGGGGGGCATCTCCTGGCTGTGGCTGGAACTCAGAGTTTTAGGAGCCAGAGAGACTTAGGTATCCTTTCCGTAGACATCCGCCCAAGGAGCTGGGTATTTATGAATGTATTTCTACAGACTGAGAAATAAGGGGAGCTTCCCGCGGTTATTTTGAAGTGAGTTTAAATTCTGATTGGAATTTAATGCCTTTAAACTTACAGGAGACCCAAGGAAAGTGGAGAGCCACCCGTGACTCTCAGGGCTCCTGGGAGAAGCAGGAAGCTGGCATACTTTAGTTCTTGCTTTGCTGTTTGTGTGTTTTGGTGTTGGTACTGGGAAGTGACCCCAAGGCTTTCCCTACGCTACATTCCCTGCCCTGTCTCATTTTTTTTTACTTTTTTATTTTTGAGATAAGCCTTCCTGAAGTCAGTAAGTTGACCAAGCTGGCTTCAGACTTGCAGTCCTCCTGCTTCAGGCTCCATAAGGCTAGAATTACAGGCACAAACCACCATACTCAGTTTATTTAATTCTTGGCACGTGGTAGAGTGTTATAATACAGCACTGTGATTGACTGGGGCTCCCCACGGCTGCCACAAAGCTGGTAACTGCCCGCATGGACTCTTCACACACCCCACGCCCACAGGGGCTCCCCTCGCCCTGCAGCTGTGAATGTGTGTGACCAGGAAAGTGGGCAGAGGGTCCTGAGTCCTGCAGTGCGGTACCCGGGGCACTCCGAGTCCCTGAGGAAGACGCTGCTGTGCAAGAGGAGAAGAGTCTCAGGGGAAACTGGGAGGCTCGCTAGAAGACAGGGTTTGTCTTATTTTTAACCATACTCCTGAAAAGTCAGGTCCCAGGGCCATCGGGGGACATGGCACATGGAGGTACTTCAGTCAGGTCCTGGGTCGGGACCAGTGACAGCGCAGAACCCTCCGCAGAGCTGATGGCCTTGTGCTGATGCCGGCGAGGCCTCTGCTGGCTTGCAGGTCCTCGCCCTCAGAGGCCTGGCCGCAGCCTGGGAATCGGGAGCAGGGCGGTCTTCCCTTGCCTCCAGCGTCCCCAGCGCAGTGAGTTAGGTGGTTTCTCGGCTGGACCCACTCCATCCCAAGGACTTGCTGTGTCTGGTTCCCGGCTTTGAGGAAAGCAGTTCTGTGTGTGGCCTTCAGAAGTACGGGCACATGAAGTGATGCCACCACTGCAAAGCCATTGTTCTTAGTGCAAAGGAAGGAGCAAGCTAGCACCCTGCAGGACAGGACGGCTGGCAAACCCTGCTGACCACTGGACTCGCTCTGCTCTGAAGGCCTGAGTCCTTGCTTTTTCCCATCTGGAAAATGAAGTGACAGCGACAGTGACTGTGGGTTGGGGAAACAAAGACCTGCAGGGCCTTCAGGAGCGCTGGGTGTCCATGGGTTGTCCACGTGGACCGGCACACAGGAAGGGAGTGGCAGGATGGGGAGCAAAGCAAAGCATCGCACAGCAGCTGGCCCTGCTTTCAGGGTCAGCCCCCGAGAGTGGAGGCCAGTGGGCTACAGGCCTAGGTGACAGCCCAGAGGCCTAGGTGACGGCCCGGAGACAGAAGGAGTCCGGGGGGGACTTCTGCTCACAGAGGCCTCGAAGGTTGGCCCATGGCGCAGGGAGTGAGCAGGGAGCACCCACACTGAGAGGCATGGACTGTGGGTCCACAGCCAGCAAGGACAGGAGGGCACATCTGATTAGGAAACTGCGCAGCTGGACCGGGGAGCTGTGACTGCCTCGGCTCCTGCAGCACGTTAGTGTTCAGGGTTACTAGGTTCTGTCATGATTAAGTCATTCCCCTGCGAGAAATTAGGCAAAGTATCAGCGGAAATTAAAAAGTCATTTTAGAAGGCATCAGTGTTACTAAGATAGACCAGCTTTGTCTGTGCTCTTCCTGCTGGAAACAGACATGGAATTCTCAAGGAGCCTCTGGGATCACAGTCATCAGCGGGTGCAGAGCGGCAGGAAGTGCTGGCCCTTAAGAAGGACGCTCCGTACTGGGGCCTGCGGCTCTCAGAACTCACAGGCTGCTCAGCACAGGCGGCTGCCCAGTGTCAGATCGGAGAGTCGGCAGTTTGAGAGTCTTTCCAAGAGGGAAGAAAAAATCCCAAATAACTGACCCTCCATCCGGTGTGTAAGCAAAAGGTGCTTTCCGGTTTCAGAGGAGTGCGCAGGCCGGGGAAGCCCGCCCCGGTGAAAGCTCGCAGGGCTGAGCGGGGCAGGGCAGCAGACTCCCTTCAGGCCCAGTGCTGGCTTGGGCCATGCAGGACTGCTTCCAGATCGCTCTGTCTCTGTCACCACACCCCAGGCCGGTGTGGAGCCCACGACACAGCCCTTGAGGGACCTGGGTCAGCCCCGACACTGGAGGGGTCCTGCCTGAGCTCGGGCTCTGAGCGGTTCCGTTAGAAGCATCAGGTCGCAGAGAGCTTTCCTACACCATGTTCTTTAGCAAACCCTGAGCTGACGCAGTGCTTTGCCTAAAAAACCACTGAGTTGCACTAGCTTAAAAGTGAATAAAAAAGAAAAGAGCAGTTAAAATACTGCTGTCAAATATAACTCATCCCATTATCTAAAACACCACCTGGTACTTTCTAGATAACCTCTCCCCTCCGACCTTCAGATCCACCACGTAGGATGAGGTAAATGTGGGGTCTTCGTGTAATCCCAGCCAAGGGTTTTCCACTTTCCACACTTCTCCCAGAGACACATATTTCCTTTCTTTGTACAGTAAAATAAACGGTACATTTGCTGTGTCAACAAAAACCCAAAAACCTGAATTTTGGAAATGATTTATTCTTGATTTGAAAGGACTTGAGGACAGAGGCTCATCTGTGCCAAGAAGAGCTGACCGCTGATTGGAAGGGGAAGAGGGGAAGGTTAAGAGGCGGTGGGACCCACCTGCAGGCAGAGCTTGCTGGTTCCCTCTGGTTTTCCTGTTGGATCCAGGGACCAAGATGCAGAACAAATTGCTTCAGAAGATAGAATCCCGGGACTTTAAGTCTGATAGGCTTCGTGCTGATGTGGGAACTGGGCGGCAGCTGTCCAGAGCGCAGGACAGGAGCCCCCACAGGTGGAGAGACAGGAAGGTGGGCTTCGCAGGAGACGGCACAGGAAGGACTGATGGACATCGCTCACTCAGACTGCTTCTGCAAAGGGTCGCGATCAGGAGCTCCCGCCCTCCGCTGACCCAGGCGGGCAGGGATCTCCTGGGTCCTGGAGACAGTGGTCTTCTGGCCTCCCCAGAGCTTTGGTGTGGTGACCAGCACTCAGCAGGACAGAGTCCACTTGCGTTGGATCTGCTTCTTGGGGCCTAGAGCAGCAAATTAGCCCCCATCAGTGGCCCTGGGTTTGCGTGGCAGCTTTGGATTGGGACTGGTGAGGCCACGGCAAGCGTGGAACTTTGGGTAGGGGGCGGGGGCCGGGAAGGGCTCCGCCTGGACATCCTGCCCCAGGACTGCTTCTGACTTGTCAGAGCCACCCACGGCCATCCTGCTGCTGGGGTCCACAGTCCCTGCTGGGACTCAGGGCTGACTGTCACCCTGCTGGTCACCTCCATGTGTGCCCAGGCTCCTGCTGAAGCTGCGGTTTCGGCGATGCTCAAGGCGGCTGTGGGGGCGGCAGCAGTGCCCAGCGTTAGCACACACAGCTGAGGGAAAGACCGACATGGGGGAAGGAGGGGCTCGCTGCAGGGTGGGCGGGCGTGGGGCAGGGGTGGGTGCTGCAGGCGGTGCCATCCTGAACTGGGGCCTGGAGAGAGCTAGCCGCTCTGGGGAAGATGGAGAATGACCCCGAGGGACCTTGTCCAGAGAAAAGTGGCCCTCAATTAATGACAGCTATCCTAGGACAGCGCTCAAAGGAGAGTCTTGAGAAGGTTTTGCAGGCTGGTAATGCAGGGGGCTTTGGTAGAGGGGCGTCTGAGTGGTTTTACTGTGAGAAAAAAACATCTAGGAGATGTAAACACATTCCTGCTCGAGCAAAGGAAAGCTGGCTGGAACCCAGATGGGCACGCACTGCTGGGGTCGGGTTCTGGTGTGGTGTGGTCAGCGGATGGTGCACAGATGTAACTATGCCATGGAGCAGATTCCTCTCTGCTCCTCAGCAGTGGGTCCTGTGGCCCCAGACTGCCAGGGCGGGACTTTGCATCCTTTCTCTTTGAATAGCACAGGGCATTACAAGTGTTTCCAGGCCTACAGATTTTGTTCACTGTTAGAGCCGTTGAAGGTGAATACACAGGCAGGGCTGTGGTGGCCGAGGCTTGGCTGAACTGAGAACTAGGAGGCACCTCAGGGGGCAAGACAGGCCACAGCGGAGGCCACCTGGAGACTTTCTGGACAGTTTCCTTCATTAGCATCGTCTGTTGCTCAGAGGGGTCCTTGACCCCTCCCAACATGGTGCTCAGGTTTCCTGCATGTTCCACTCAACTCCTTGCTTGTTCTGATTAAATATGGGCTGTCCAGTGTCAGTCGGGCGGTGGCTAACAGAGTTAGGAGCTCTGCAGAGGACTTTAGTCCTCTTGAAGCCCTAAAGATCACGCCACTGGTCTCATTCCTTTGGCTTTCGGGTGCACTCATTTGAGGGGCTGGGGATCTAGGCAGAGGCCAACAGTTCACCAACTGCGAGACGTCCACACCTCCAACATGCCGCTCGGAGCCCCTGCTCCACACGGTCTGTGATGGACTCCCCCTGGGTCCCAGCGGGATGTGACATCCTTTCCGAGGGAAAACAAACCTACCGGACTCCTAGAGCGGCCCATCCTGCTCACCTGAGGTAGGTGTGAGCAGCAGGAAACTAAACAAATGTGTGTCCCACGCTAAAGAGCAACTGAGAGGGCGCAGCCCCGCCCTCTGCAGGCTCTGGAGCCTTGCCCTCACGTTCAGCTGCTTCCTCCAGTGGACTGGAGGCTGGACCGGCGGATCCCCAGACCTGCAGCGGGGTCAGCAGAAACGAGGGAGGAGCTCAGCACATGTGCCCACAGGAGAGGAGAAAGGGTCGCATTTTGTCAAACCCAGCAGGAACCCTGCAGCGCTGGCTCAGTTCCTCCCCCGGGTAGCAGAGGGATTCCCCGGGCCCCTTGCCATGACGCACACAGCAGAGGCTCCTCGAGTACCAGGCACAAACGCGTCTGCTTCCTGAGCACCTGAGTGTGGTGAGAGGAGGGACGCAGGACAGAGCCCTGCCCAGGTCCCAGCCGCACACTCCGGCCTGCCTGGGGCCTGCTGGGCTGGAACCCACAGTGGGGCCGCTAGGCGCAGCGCTCTGGAAAGTCCCTGGGGCGCTGAACACCTAACTTGCAACAAGTCCAGCGGACTGGAAAGGGAGAGAAAACAGCTGGCATCGGGTGACTGTGTTATGCACCACTTTCCAAGGAAGACAAATGGTGTCGTTTTTGAAGAATTCCAAACGTAAAATGCATCTGCAGTAAGTGGCCCGGTAAATGTGAACTCTTTTCTGAGACAAACTGGGGAAACCTTAAAGGCTCTTAAGAAAGTTGACCAAGACACATTTCATCTACTTGGGACTTTCCTCAAATATTTTGGCTATTCATTTCCCCCCAACTTTATTGTTGATAAGAATGCAAATTGTTTCCCTTGTCTAAGTTAAAAGAGAAAAGGAACTATAACAGCAGAATTGAAAGAATTAGCTCCTGAAATTCACCTCCTGAGCCACAGAGCGAAACCTCTCAGAGGCTTCCCGGTCCGGCCGCCACGTCCTCCCTGCCCGGCTGTCCCTGTCCTCCCGGCTGGCCTGTCCTTTGCTCTCATCTCTCTGGGGTCTGGGTTGCACCCCGCTGTCTGCATCACCTGCATTCTCAGTCCATGCTTACTGGGGTCAGTAGCATTCTACTGGACAGGAACACTGAAATATTTTTCATAAGGACTGGAGGCGTGTATTTTTACTTCACAGTCGAATGTTTACTTGGACTAAAAGCCAGCATTATTCCAGATGCCTCAGCAAACACACAACTTCCTTTCAAAAGGCCAGTATTGGGGTCGAAACTGTAGCTGTGCATGCATGAGAGCTTGGGTTCCACCCCAGTGTGTGCACGTGCAGCACACACACACACTCCTGTATACACACCTGTGCACACAACCCTCTCACATAGGACGTGGAGAGATGCCCTGCGTGGCATGGCCACGGACAGGTATGATCATGAGCACTGCTGGGCTCCAGTGGGATGGGAACATGGTCAGGTCCCTCTGTCATCCTTAAAAGCCTGCAGCAGGCTGGAACTCAGGTGTCACCTGGAGCTCACGGACCCGTGCCCTCCCCAGCAGAGTCCATCTGCATAGGGCTGGTGCTGGACTTCCTGTCAGGCCCAGCACGCTTCCCCTCTGGTTCCAGCCACATACCCCCAGTGGTAGGACCCTATGCCCTGGTCCAGCTCTGAACACCTGTGTCCAGCAGGGATCGTGTCTTCCTGACTTCCAGGCCTTGTCACTGACCCGTTCAGAGACACGACTACACACAAGCTCTCTGATGGTCTGCAACGAAGCCCGGGATCACCTTGGTGAGACCCAAGGCAAGCTCTCAGAGGGTCGCCTGGGGTGGGGGAGGGTGGACCCAAGGTCTCAGCAGCAGGAGTCCACCCCAGTGTCCCAGGGAAGAGGCTGAGAAAGACCTGGCACTGAGGGCGAGGCTGGCGTGAGGGAGACAGACAGCGGCCACGATTTCCGGGTCCGCACCTATGTCAGTCACCCCACTGATCACTCACACTGATCACTCACACTCACACTGATTGCTCACACTCACACTGATCACTCACACCGATCATTCACACCGATTGCTCACTCTCACACTGATCATTCACTCTCACACTGATTGCTCACACTCACACTGATCACTCACACTGATCACTCACACTGATCGTTCACACTCACACTGATTGCTCACACTGCACATGGGATGTGAACCTGGGCTGTGCTCTGTGACCCGTGGCGTGATGGCAGGCCCTGCAGGAATGACCAAACCCTTCACTAGGACTCCTTGGGGTCCTTGTCAGGCACAAGCTGATTCTGAGTAGAATTCTTCATGCAAGCAGCCCGTGTCTTGACTGACATAGAGATGGCTACTGAAAGCAGTGCTGGCCACAAAATACCAAGCCACACCTGTGTCTGACCTCTGGCTCCACAGTGTTGTTTAACCCTGATGTAGTACAACCAGCCCTGGTGTTTGTACCTCGGTCCAGGGTCCTGAGCCTGGAGTGCAGCCCACTGGTGTGGTCACTCGGGAGGATCCTGGGCCCCCACACCCGTGGTTCAGGAGCACAGCTCACGGACTTAGAAACCTACATGGACTGCACCCATGGCCACCAGCCGGCCACCTTCCTCCCACCCTTCCTTACTCCTCTCTTTCCTCTCCTCTTTCCTTACCCCCCTCTTTCCTTCCCCCTTTTTCTCTCTGTGTCTGTCTCTCTCTCCCCTCTCTCTCCCTCCCCCTCTATCCATCTCTCCTCTCCCCTTCTTTTTCTTTCTTCTGCTGGGAATCAAATCCAGAACCTTGTGAATGTTCAGGACATGCTCTGCCAATGAGGCGTATCCCCTCTCAATTTCTAATTGCTCCCAAAAATCTTCTCGACCCTGGCTTTATCTGGAAAATAGTGCACTTCATAATAAGATGAGTGTTGCAGAAGTTACCTGTGGCAGCCCCAGCCTGCAGACTCAGCTCCTGGACCTGGAGCACAGTGCAGTGGCCAGGCTGTGGCGCTCCCCCACCTTGTCAGTCCTGCTCTGGAGACTTTGGGCTACCAGAGTCTGTAGGAATACGGCATTATCTTGCTGATGTTCTGTGCTGCATTTAAATATGAGAGCAGGGCAGTAGTTCTCCAGAAGAAACTGGCTAGAAGTCTGTTGATTCCTAAAGTGTTCCCGACTTGAGCATAAGAGCACATGACCCTGCCACGGGGACATGTGTCCTGTCCAGTGTCTGCCAGCCCACATGCTGGAGAAGGGTGGGCGGAAGCCCCATTGGCCAGGTGACAGCTTGAGCTCTCTACCCTCAGCCCAGGCCCCGACGCCTGACTCAGGTTAGAGAGGAGGACGCAGCAGCCCCTGGGGGGGGTGTTATGAGTCGCAGCAGGGTGACCAGAGGCCAACCTGGGCCCAACACCCTCAGCAGTGGGCTGAGGACAGCAGCAGGGAAATGGGGCACACTGCAGGGCACAAGGCCAGCAGTGGCACTGAAAGCTGAGGGCATCAGCTTGGCCTCTGCAGGCAGGAGCAGGGCTAGTGATCAACAGAAAGCACAGGTTCAGGAGAGGAAGCAGCCTGAGGCAGCTCAGGTGACTGAGGACGGAGGACAGGCTGTGCGAACCGTGGGGAGTGTGTGTGTGTGAGCAGGGGGGAG